>CM044354.1:368792945-368814836 GCA_024294585.1 Vipera latastei
ATTATTTTAAATTTTATTTTATTTACTTGTATTTTCATTATATTTACTTTATTTCTTGGTACCGGCTGTTCGCCACTCAGGAGCCAGGTTGTTTAAGATGGGGTGCGGTATGTGTTTTGCAAGTGAATAAATCAATATTTACTTAACGATCCTTTTTTAAAAAAATTCTTTTGTTTGTTATATCAAATGCAAAGAAAAACAGAGAAAAACAAATAGGGGAGAGAAGAGGGCAGGAAAGGAGAGGAAAAAGAAAGAAAAAAGGTGCTTTTGTGCGGGAAAATGAGGCAGTAACATCAAACCTCAACTTTTTACTTTTTCATAATAATATAAACTAGCCATTTCTGTATCAGCAAGTCTAATCGATAAAACCCAAAATCAAAGTTTCATTTTTTTAATGAATAAATATTTACCAGAGGGTTTGTTCTGCGTTACTTTTGTGTTTGGGTATATGTATTATGAATTCTGGGAGTTGAAGTCCACAAGTCATAAAAGGGGCCATAGTTCCCCCATGCTGGCCCAGGAATTCTGGGAGTTGAAGTCCACCCATCTTAGAGTTACCAAGGTTGAGAAACACCAGCCCAGATCCATTCTTTATGCATGGACTTCAGTTCCCAGGATCCTTTGCAATCACCATGCTGGCTGAGGAATTCTGGGAGTCGAAGTCCATACATCTTAGCCTAGACCAGGGGTGGGCAACCTTGGCTCTTTTATGACTCATTCTGGCTCAGGAATTCTGGGAGTTGAAGTCCACCAGCCATGAAGGGATCATAGTTCCCCCATTCTGGCTCAGGAATCCTGGGAGTTGAAGTCCACCAGTCATGAAGGGGCCATAGTTCCCCCATTCTTGCTCAGGAATTCTGGGAGTTGAAGTCCACCAGTCATGAAGGGGCCATAGTTCCCCCATTCTTGCTCAGGAATTCTGGGAGTTGAAGTCCACCAGCCATGAAGGGGTCATAGTTCCCCCATTCTGGCTCAGGAATCCTGGGAGTTGAAGTCCACGAGTCATGAAGGGGCCAAAGTTTCCCCCATGCTGGCTCAGGAATTCTGGGAGTTGAAGTCCACCAGTCATAAAGGGGCCATAGTTCCCCAGGCTGGCTCAGGAATTCTGGGAGTTGAAGTCCACGAGTCACGAAGGGGCCAAAGTTTCCCCCAGGCTGGCTCAGGAATTCTGGGAGTTGAAGTCCACCAGTCATGAAGGGGCCATAGTTCCCCCATTCTGGCTTAGGAATTCTGGGAGTTGAAGTCCACCAGTCATGAAGGGGCCATAGTTCCCCCATTCTTGCTCAGGAATTCTGGGAGTTGAAGTCCACCAGCCATGAAGGGGTCATAGTTCCCCCATTCTGGCTCAGGAATCCTGGGAGTTGAAGTCCACCAGTCATCAAGGGGCCATAGTTCCCCAGGCTGGCTCAGGAATTCTGGGAGTTGAAGTCCACGAGTCATGAAGGGGCCAAAGTTTCCCCCATGCTGGCTCAGGAATTCTGGGAGTTGAAGTCCACCAGTCATAAAGGGGCCATAGTTCCCCCATTCTGGCTCAGTAATTCTGGGAGTTGAAGTCTACAAGTCATCAAGAGGGCCATCCTTCCCCACGCTGGCACAGGAATTCTGGGAGTTGAGGTCCACGAGTCCTAAAAGGCCCATGGTTCCCCACCCAAGTCTTTCAGGCGAAAAGCCAGCTATTCTGCCCTCAGCTGGGGGACTCCAAGCCCCCCCCGGCCTTTGAAAAGGGGCGTTCGTTCTTTGTGCCCGGTCAATTTGCAGCATTCACCAAACTGCATGCAAATCTTGTCTTTTAATTGTGACGTTGCTCACCCCTTTTGTGTTGAGAAAAGTAGGTTTCATGCTTAATGGCAGCACCTACCTCTATGGCATCGGAGAGCCCAGCAGCTGCAGAATAAAGCTTTTCCCATGGTGAACAAAAAAAACAACAACAACACCCTTCTGCAGAGCTGTGGGACTACTTGCATGGGGAGATGGGGGGGGGGGGAAGGGGGGTAGGGAAGAAAACACTCCAGATCTGCTGGCGAGGCAGCCACACAATTATGGACACAGCACCTTGCCATATCTACAACCTCCCAACCAGCTGAAGCTTTGATAATAATAAATAATAATAATAATAATAATAATAATAATAATAATAATAATAATAATAATAATAATAATAATAAGAAGAAGAAGAAGAAGAAGAAGAAGAAGAAGAAGAAGAAGAAGAAGAAGAAGAAGAAGAAGAAGAAGAAGAAGTTGTTGGAAGGGACCTTGGAGGTCATCTAGTCCAACCCCCTGCTCAGGCAGAAGACCCTAGACCATTTCAGACAAATGGCTGTCCAGTCTCTTCTTAAAAACCTCCAGTGTTGGGCATTCACCACCTCTAGAGGCAGGTTGTTCCACTGCTTGGTTGTTCTAACTGTCAGGAAGTTTCTCCTTAGTTCCAGGTTGCTTCTCTCCTTGGTCAGTTTCCATCCGTTGCTTCTTGTCCTGCCTTCAGGCGCTTTGGGGAATAGCTTGACTCCCTCTTCTTTGGGGCAGCCCCTGAGATACTGGAAGGCTGCTATCATGTCACCCCTCACCCTTCTCTTCGTTAAACTACACATACCCAATTCCAGCAACCGGGGACCATCGCTTTAGTTCTGGAGGGTACTCTAGTGGTCTTCTAGTCCAACCCCTTGCTGAAACAGGAGAACAGATATCATTCCGGGCAAAAGGCTGTCCAATCTCTTCTTGAAAACCGCCCATGGTGGAGCACCCACCATTTCTGGAGGCAAGGAGTTCCACTGGTTAATTGTTCTCACTTCCAGGGAATTTCTCCTTAGTTCCAGGTTGCTTCTTGATGAGTTTCCATCCGTTGCTTCTTGTCCGGCCTTTGGAGAACAGGCTGACCCCCTCCTCTCTGGGGCAGCCCCTCAAACATTGGAAGTTGCTACCGTGTCTTTCATCATAGAGTCGTCTGGTTAGTGGTTTTCCCATCTTTTCATCTTCTTGACTCCGTGCACCATGGGGCTGGGTCCCCCCCATCCTGAAGGGCCCTTTGGCAGTTTGCCTCTCCGAGAACTTGGGGTGCTGAGAAGCATCTTGTCCTTCTGAGTAAGCTAGGACGGGTTTCGAAACCGGAGTTTCCTTGGCCCAGCCTGACGCCCTCGAGATCAGAGGGGTTCAAGCGAGGCAACCTTTAAGAGCTGCCTGGACTTCAACTCCCAGAATTCCCCGGCCAGTCGGGATGGGGAGCAACAGCAATTGGTCCTTTCCCCTTAGGAGCCTTTTCAGAGTTTGTAGGATTCTGCTGTTGTGTCATGTTTGGGAGCTGCAGGGACGAACTGGGGCCAGAGAAGTTGGGTTACAGGCTTATGGGCATCCGTTCCTCAATAGAGGTGGTGGGGAAATGGCATCCTGGTTTCCTTGCAGACGTTTCATGACCCAACTAGGGAACGTCAGCAGTGCTAGAAGGGAGGAGGAGGAGGGGGAAGAGGAGGAGGAGAACGACAACTGTGGGGTCCTTGTTGCTCTCTGAGCTGGGTTGTTTTCTTGGAGACATTTCATAACCCAGCTAGGTAACAGCATCAGTGGTGGAAGGGAGGGGAAGGAGGAGGAGGAGGAGGAGGAGGAGGACTGTGGTGTCCTTGATGCCCTCTGAGGTGGGCTGTTTTCTTGCAGAGGTTTCATGACCCAACTAGGTAACGTCATCAGTGCTAGAAGGGAGGGGGATTTGCAGAGAGGAGGAGGAGGAGAACTGTGGGCTCCTTGGTGCTCTCTGAGCTGGGTGGTTTCCTTGCAGACATTTCATGACCCAACTAGGTAACACCATCAGGGCTAGAAGAGAGGGGGGTTTGCAGAGAGGAGGAAGAGGAGGAGGAGGAGGACTGTGGGTTCCTAGGTAAGTCTCTGAGGTTAGTTGCTTTGCCGGAGACATTTCATGACCCAGCTAGGTAACACCATCAGGGCCTCCTTAGAAGGTGACAGCCAGAATTACAGCCTACCAGCTCTGGCCATCGTGTCCATTGAAACCTCCCAAAGGGGCACTAAGTTGGAGGTGGAGGCAGCGGCTGGCGTGGCCTTCCCCATCTTAACGCCTGCCAGCGGTTGGGTGGCTGGGAATTCCATGGACCTGGAAGGAACCAGGATAAGGAATGCTGGTCCGAACGTACGTCTCTTCCTCCTTTGCAGTGAAACACGGAGGTTTTTGGAGGGGAGTGTTGCATAATTGAAAAGTTCCCCGGCTTGCTTGCTGTGTGTGTCGACTTGGCACCTCAGCCTGAAGACGGCGCAGCTGTTTTTAGCGCTGCCCCATAATTAAGTCACTAATTGAAAAGCAGATTGGAGGGAACCTCATTCCAGGGAACAATTAAGGCTGAAGGCTTGTAGGTCAGGGGATTTATGGGCCTGCGGCTCCTGAAGGCACTTTTCTGGCCACCCAGAAAATCCTGGACTTACGACCGCGTCTCTGTCTGTCTCTGTACCGACCTCTGTCTGTCTGTCTGTCTGTCTGTCTTCTCTGTCTCCACTTATCCTGTCGTCTTTCTGTTTATCTGATTTTATATCCATCCGTCTATCCATCTTACTTATGTAGTTATTTGTTTATTAAATTTTATTCACTGTCTTACCTCGCTCCTGCTGCTCTGGGCAGCTGGTAGTGTTAAAAGCAATCCATCCGTCTAGCCATCCATTGTCTGTCTGTTTATCTGATTTTATATTACCGGTATATCTGTTTATATCCATCCTATCTACCTACCTACCTACCTACCTACCTTCCTTTGTCTGTCTGTCTGTCTGTCTGTCTGTCTGTCTGTCTGTCTATCTATCTATCTATCTATCTATCTATCTATCTATCTATCTATCTATCTATCCCTAACCTCTTTATCTAGAGAGAGAGAAGATAGATAGATGATAGATAGATAAATGATAAAGAGAAGATAGATAGATGATGGATAGATAAATGATAAAGAGATATAGATAGAGAGATGATAGAGAGATAAAGAGATATAGATGGATAGATGATAGATTTGTTGTTGTTAGTTGCGAAGTCGTGTCCGACCCATCGCGACGCCATGGACCACGTTCCTCCAGGCCTTCCTGTCCTCTACCATCTTCTGGAGTCCATCTAAGCTCATGCCTCCTGCTTCAGTGACTCCATCCAGCCACCTCCTTCTCTGTCGTCCCCTTCTTCTCTTGCCCTCAACCTTTCCCAGCATGAGGCTCTTCTCCAGTGAGTCCTTCCTTCTCGTTAGGTGGCCAAAGCATTTGAGTTTCAGCTTCAGGATCTGGCCTTCTAAAGAGCAGTCAGGGTTGATCTCCTCTAGGACCGACCGGTTTGATCGCCTGGCAGTCCAAGGGACTCGCAGGAGTCTTCTCCAGCACCATAGTTCAAAGGCCTCCATTCTTTGGCGCTCAGCCTTTCTTACGGTCCAACTTTCACTGTCATACATTGCAACTGGGAAGACCATAGCCTTGACTATACACACTTTTGTTGACAGGGTGATGTCTCTGCTTTTTAGGGTGCTGTCTAGATTTGCCATGGCTTTCCTCCCCAGGAGCAAGCGTCTTTTAATTTCTCGGCTGCAGTCCCCGTCTGGGGTGATCTTGGAGCCCAGGAAAATAAAATCTGTCACTACCTCCATTTCTTCCCCATCTATTTGCCAGGAATTGAGAGGGCCGGATGCCATGATCTTGGTTTTCTTAATGTTAAGTTTCAGCCCAACTTTTGCACTCTCCTTCTTCACCCGCAACAAGAGGCTCTTTAGTTCCTCTTCACTTTCTGCCATTAGAGTGGTATCATCTGCATATCTTCGGTTGTTGATATTTCTTCCGGCAATCTTAATTCCAACTTTTGATTCATCTAGCCCTGCCTTTCTCATGATGTGCTCTGCATATAAGCTAAATAGATGATAGATGATAAATAGATAGATGAGACACTTACTTATTTATTTATTTATTTATTTATTTATTTATTTATTTATTTATTTATGGCTGCCAGCTGTTCAGCTTCTGGCCTCTGTTCAGACGTATTCCAGGCTGGCCAGTTCTGCTTCTTCTGCAGGTATTTGTCCTGGAGCAAACGAGAGGCGTTTGCATCTGCAACACCCTCTGGGAAGGGTTAGCCACGACCTGGGACCAGCCCTGTTCCTGTTTCTGGCATGGTTTGATAAACTGAGCTGAAAGGGAGGGGACACTTCTGCTGCCCCGGTGAGCCCAGAGTAGAAGTATTGCAACATTCATTCTTCCAAATCTTGTTGGAAAAGCAGGACAGAATTGAAAGTCCAGGTTCCCAGCAGGTATTACATCTGTCTGGATCAGTGTTTCTCAACTGCAGCAACCTTCGGCGGGGTGGGTGGGTGGGAGTTTTGAACCCCAGAATTCCCCAGCCAGCATCCGGGGTGGACTTCAGTTCCCAGAATTCCCCAGCCAGCCTGCTTTAAGAGGGGTGGACTTGTAACTCCCAGAATTCCCCAGCCAGCCTGCTTTAAGAGGGGTGGACTTCCTCTCCCAGAATTCCCCAGCCAGCCTGCTTTAACAGGGGTGGACTTGTAACTCCCAGAATCCTCCAGCCAGCCTGCTTGAAGAGGGGTGGACTTATAACTCTCAGAATCCCCCAGCCAGCATGCTTGAAGAGGGGTGGACTTCCACTCCCAGAATCCCCCAGCCAGCCTGCTTCAAGAGGGTTTAGGGACGTCCACCCCGTTTAAAGCATGCTGGCTGGGGGATTCTGGGAGTGGAAGTCCACCCATCTCAAAGAGTGATTTTTGAGAAAGACCCCTTGCATTAGCTTTGACTCTCTGGGGCCTCCAGGAGTCCTGCCAGGGTCCCAGGAGATGCCGAGTGACATTCCCCCCCACCCCCCCTTTAACCACCCCACCCCCCACTGCAAATGTCCAGCAGAGGAGGTGAGAGGGGGGGGTTGGCTTCCTCCTCCCGGCCAGCTATGCAGCCTGGAATGTTTCTGGTCCTGATTTAAATAAGGAATTATTCTTCCTGCTTCTTAAAACAGGAAATGATACACATACTTTGGGCCAGAGCTTGGAAGCCAGCCTGGCTCGCACGCGTGCGAAACATGCCTCTCTGCATGCGGGCAAAGATTCCAGGTTTCCTGGACTCCTGATAAAACCCTGCTGAGAGGAAACGGAATTAGGGAGTTTTTGCCACTGGACGTTATCGGTCAGTCTGGCGTGGGGGGGTGGGAGCGCCCCAAGAAGGGCTGCTTCTGGCCAAACAGAGGAAAAGTGAAAAATGTCCCTGGGGTCTCTTCACCTTTTCGTCGTCCTCTGCTGTTGGGTTCCCCCCGGAACGTAAATGCAAACCGCCACAAAACGGGACGTGGAATAATAGGGGTGGAAGGGACCTGGGAGGTCATGTAGACCAGCCCCCTGCGCAAGTAGGAGACTTGATATACCATCCCGGATAAACGGTGGTCCAATCTCTTCTTCAAAAACCTGCCCCGAGGCTCTCTTGCTTAAATAAAAGTCACAACGGCCAAATTACTTCAATTAATATTCAGGCTTTCCGGTAATTCAACCGTGATTTTCAACCGTTCGTTTTGTGACCATTCCAAAACTGAAAAAAAAAAAAAAAAAAAGCAACCCATGACCGTTTTTCACACTTCCGACCGTTGCAGCATCCCCGGGTTCACGTGATTAAAATCCAGGCGTTTGGCACCTGACTCACACTTACGACGGTTGACGTGTCCCGGGGTCACGTGATCCCCTTTTGCAACCTTCTAACAAGCAAAGTCAATGGGAGACGACAGATTCACTTAACGGCCGTGTGACTGACTTTAACAACTGCAGTGATTCGCTTAACAACGGTGGCAAGAAAGGTCGTTAAATGGGGGCAAAACTCGCGTAACAAACGTGTTAAGCAACAGGAATTTTGGACTCAGTTGCAGTCTTAAGTCGAGAACTACCTTTTAATTTCCTGCACTGTCTGGTCACCGCTGGACACAGGGTCTGACTTGACCCAAGATAGATTTGTGTGCCCAAAACCATTCGGGTTCTTTTAGAAGATAGAATAGTAAGAGTTGGAAGGGAACTTGGAGGTCTTCTAGTCCAACCCCCTGCTGGAGCAGGAGGCCCTATAGGAGGGGTAGGCAACCTTGGCTCTTTTATGACTTGTGGACTTCAATACCCAGAATTCCTGAACCAGCCATGCTGACTCAGGAATTCTGGGAGTTGAAGTCCACCCATCTTAGAGTTGCCAAGGTTGAGAAACACCAGCCCAGATCCATTCTTTATGCATGGACTTCAATTCCAAGGATCCTTTGCAATCACCATGCTGGCTGAGGAATTCTGGGAGTCGAAGTCCATACATCTTAGCCTAGACCAGGGGTGGGCAACCTTGGCTCTTTTATGACTCGTGGACTTCAATACCCAGAATTCCTGAACCAGCCATGCTGACTCAGGAATTCTGGGAGTTGAAGTCCACAAGTCATAAAAGGGCCAAGGTTGCTGGCTCAGGAATTCTGGGAGTTGAAGTCCACGAGTCATAAAAGAGCCAAGGTTGCCTATTCCTGGGCCCTAGGCCGTTTGAGACAAGTGGCTGTCCAGTCTCTTCTCAAAAGCCTCCAGAGATGGAGCAGCACCCACAACCTCTGGTGGCAAACCGTTCCCCGGTTGAATTGTCCTCACTCTCAGCAAATGCCTCCGCATTTCCAATTTGGATCTCCCTCTAGCTTCAACTCCCCAAATTCCCAGCCAGCATGCTTTAAAATGGGTGGACTTAGAATCGTAGAATCCTCGGGCTGCAAGAGACCTTGGAGGTCATCCAGTCCACCCACCCCCCGCTCAGGCAGGAAAACCTATACCAGGAGAAACTGTCCAGTTCTCTCCTTTTAAGACATCCAGTGGAGAAGCACCCACAACCTCTGGTGGCAAGCTGTTCCACTGGTTAATTGTTCTCATTGTCCGAAAACAATTCCTTATTTCCAGCTTGCTTCTCTCCTGGATTAGTTTCTCCATCCGTTGCTTCTTCTCCGGCCTTCAGGCGCTTTGGAGAAGAGCTTGACTCCCTCTTCTTTGGGGCAGCCCCTGAGATATTGGAAGACTGCAATCACGTCCCCCCCTAGTCCCTCTCTTCATTAAACTATTCTAGACCATTTCTGATAAGTGATTTTCCAGTCTTCTTAAAAACTTCCAGTGTTGGAGCCTTCACCGCTTCTGGAGGCAGGTGGTTCCACTGGTTTATTGTCCTCACTGTCAGGATGTTTCTCCTTAGTTCTAGGTTGCTTCTCTCCTTGATTGGTTTCCCTCCGTTGCTTCTTGTCCTGCCTTCAGCTGCTTTGGAGAATAGGCTGACCCCCCCCACTTCTTTGGGGGAACCCCTCAAATAGTGGAACGCCTCTATCATGTCACCCCTGGTCCTTTTTTTCTCTCTCTCTTTAGACCAGACATACCCAATTCCTGTTGGTGCATTACCCCGGAAGTGACCCTCTTGAGCGTCTGAGAAAAACAACAACAACGAATGGGCAAATTCCAGGTTGCAAAATTCCTCGGCAATCCTCCTTTGTCCCAGTTGAGCTTGTTCCAGTTTTCGGGGTTGCGCAGTCTCTGGGTCACGAGCACTGCAGTTTTTGCATTGGGCTGGCTGTTTTTGCCGATCTTCTTGGGAGATAAACTTCCAAGAAATATCCCAGACGCCCAGGAAGCTGGTTGGGAAATTCTAAGGCTTTCTTGGCTTGCCTGTTTTAACCTCTCTGTAAGAAGATTTGCAAAAAAAAAAAAAAAAAGAAAGAAAGAAAGAAAATGAAAAAGGGGAGTTGTGATGGATTTGTTTACAGTGGTGGCACAAATCGTGCCTTTGACCTTCACGCCACCACCGCAGGGAGGCCGCTGGCCAGCTCTGGCAAAAAATGCCACTGGTGCAAGATAACCGCTGTGATTTGTGGCTGCTGCGGAACAAGGGTGGAGAAAGCTCAGTTCTTTCTATTAACTCCTCACCACCCCAACGCAGAATAAAGAGAAGTGCTGGAAGGGACCTTAGAGGTCTTCTAGTCCAGCCCTCTGCTCTAGCGGGAGACCCGATCCCATTTCAGACAAATGGCAGTCCCGTCTCTTCTTAAAAGCCCCCGATGGTGGAGCAGCCGAACCGATCTTCTGCAGCTCAGCCTCTTCAAGAGGTCCAAGGCCACCATTCCCATTTTATTTAGAATAGAATTAGAATTAGAATATAAAACGGACTAGAAAAGAGTAGAATTTTGAATACAATAGAATAGAACAGCTGGATCCTTCTGCTGATCCTGGCGCTTTCGCTGAGCCCCGACAGGTTTTGGTCCCTTCACCTGACCCTGGGACACTGTGACCGTCATAAATATGAATCGGTTGCCAAGCATCTGAAGGTAAATCACAAGACCCTGGAGATGCTGCAACATTCCAGCTGATCGGCGCTTCTTCTGGGCTCAGAAGCGCCAGGATCGGTGCCGAGCTCCAGCTGGATCCTGGCGCTGATCCTGGCGCTTCTGCTGAGCCACGACAGCCCTGCAGCTCCAGCCGTCTCTCGCTCAGGCTTGGGCGGTGCTGCCACCGGTTCAGCTCATTCCCCTCCCCCGCTACCACTTTCCTAGGATGGTCGCGTACCACCTGCCAGGTGCCAACGTACCACAGGTGGTACCCGTACCACTGGTTGAAAAACCCTGGAGTAGAAGGCCTCATTCTGCCTGGTGATTAATGGGAGTTAATCCAGCATGCCTGGCTCGATAGAAAAACATTCTGTGTAAAATATTGCCCCCGGTATGTCATATTCCGCCTTTTCTATCCTTGCTCAATACGGGCAGTCCTCAGCTTGTCTGAAACGGTACATAGGGTCTCTTCGAGCAGGGGGCTGGACTAGAAGACCTCCAAGGTCCCTTCCAGCTCTATTCTCATTCTGTTCTATAACGCAGCCTGGGATATTTCTGTCAACAAGTCATGACATTATTTCAGTCGAGGCACCCCGATTTTAAAACTTTATGCGTGTGTCAGCTGTTAGGTCAACACCATAGTCGTAAAGCGAATGCCGTGGTCGTAAAGCGGACGCCGTGGTCGTTAAGCAAGCCTGTTGAGGTCACCGAAATCGGAGGCAATTTGGCTTCGAAAAATATCCTAAACCAGAAACTGCACAAAAGGAAAGGGATGAAGAAGCATCCCCAGTGTCAAAATTCTGCTTTTAATGCGTTTTCTTTACCCAAAAGCCTTTAAAATACACTGAGATTGCAACTTTAGAAGTATTGGGTCAGTGTGGCTGTTACCTTGCCAATTTTAACACCTCCTTTTCCAATAGCCAGTCCTCGGCGTACGGCCACAATTGAGCGCACTTCCGTTGCTATGTGAGACGGTGGTTAAGTGAGCTTTGCTCCGTTTTATGACCTTTCTTGCCAAAGTTGTTAAGTAAATCACAGTTATTCATTTAGTGACCCAGTCGTTAAGTGAATCTGGCTTCCCCATTGAGTTCGCTGGCCAGAAAGTCGCAAAACGGGATCACGTGACCCCCCCCGGGAGCCTGCGACCGTCGTAAATGTGAGTCAGTCGCCAAGGGTCTGGATTGTGATCACGTGACCGTGGGGATGCTCTAGCACAGGGGTCCCCAACCCGTGGGCCGTGGTCCACACCTGCGCGCATTCACCCCACTCGTGCTAGCGCCGCAGTTGCGGCAAAAACGGGGCGCCACGCAGCGAGAATGGGGCGGTCGTAGCGAGTGTCACACGGGCGCTGGTGCCACCCGGTTTGCGTCGCGCGTGTGCTTGCGGCGCCATTTGCACACACGGGTAAAATGTTTCCCCCTCCATTTCCCTCCGGTCCGCCAAACGGTTGGGGACCTCTGCTCTAACCGTTGTAAGCGTGAAAAAAGATTGTAAGTCGCTTCGTTTAGGGCCGTTTGTAACTTCAACCGGTCGCTAAAGGGATGGTTATAAGCTGAGGACTCCCCGTATTAAACTCTAAACGTCTCTGAACCGCTTGCAACAGTTAAATTGCAATTTACAATCGATGAAAGATTAAAAGACAAAAGATGACTAACTTAATGGAGCAAGGGGTTTCCGTCTCCTTGCCAAAGACCTGGATTGGGGAGCCGGGTTTTCATGGCCCTTCTGTACCCCTACAGAAGGTCTGGGGGGCACCCGAAGCAATAGTAGCAACTGTGAGATGGACCTTGAAGTCCTAGTGGACGATCCCTTAAACAGGAGCCAGCCGTGTGCTGCAGCTGCCAAAAAAGCCAACACAGTGCTAGGCTGCATTAACAGAGGGAGAGAATCAAGATCACGGGAAGTGTTAATACCACTTTACAATGCCTTGGTAAGGCCACACCTGGAATACGGCATCCAGTTTTGTAAAAAAGATGTTGAGACTCTAGAAAGAGTGCAGAGAAGAGCAACAAAGATGATCGGGGGACTGGAGGATAAAACACATGAAGAACAATTGCTGGAATTGGGTGTGTCTAGTTTAATGAAAAGAAGGAGTAGGGTGGACATGATAGCAGCATTCCAGTATCTCAGGGGCTGCCCCAAAGAAGAGGGAGTCAAGCTATTCTCCAAAGCGCCTGAAGGCAGGACAAGAAGCAACAGATGGAAACTGTTCAAGGAGAGAAGCAATCTGGAACTAAGGAGAAACTTCCTGGCAGTGAGAACAATT
This sequence comes from Vipera latastei, assembly GCA_024294585.1. NCBI lineage: Eukaryota > Metazoa > Chordata > Lepidosauria > Squamata > Viperidae > Vipera > Vipera latastei. Next base: position 368,805,524 of record CM044354.1, read on the forward strand.
AACCAGTGGAACAGCTTGCCACCAGAGGCGGTGAATGCTCCAACACTGGAAGTTTTTAAGAAGAGACTGGACAGCCATTTGCCTGAAATGGTATAGGGTTTCCTGCCTGAGCAGGGGGTTGGACTAGATGACCTCCAAGGTCCCTTCCAGCTCTGTTATTCTGAATCTACCTGACCTTGCCCGGGTAAATCATGAGCAGCAGGTGACGGTCCAGCAGGGAAGGAAAACAAATGGGTCAGAAATCCCCCCATTTTTAGTTTAACACAGACAAAGTCTGTGCTGGGAGGAATGAGAAGAGTCCCAAATATTTCGGAAAACCCAGATTTTGCACTAGCCGGGATGAGCTTCCTCTCTTGGTGCTGTGTGTGGAGGACAGGATCCAAACTAAATTATTTGTGCTTAGCTTCTCCGGAGATCTCTGCAGGCATCGCTCATATCCCCAAGACGAGTTTTTTTTGGTAATTATAAGGTCAAGGATGGGTCTTCTCTGTTTCATAAATGAAGTCTGAGAATTTGGGAAGCTGCATTTTAAGCCTGGAGCCTCTGGGTATTCTGGTCTTCAAGAAGAGAAACCAATTATAGTATTCACCTAAAATATATCCATTCATTTATTATTTGGTTCAGTTTTGCCCAGTTCTCGGAGAAGCCTGGGCAAGGAGAATGGGAATAGGAGACTAGACTAGACTAGAATAGAATTTGGAATAGAATAGAATAGAATAGAATAGAATAGAATAGAATAGAATAGAATAGAATAGAATAGAATTAGAATAGAATAGAATAGAATAAAAAATATGGAATGGAATAGAATAGAATAGAATAGAATAGAATAGAATATAGACTAGACTAGACTAGACTAGACTAGAAAATAGAATAGACTAGAATAGACTAGAATATAGAATAGAATAGAAAATAGCATAGACTAGAATAGACTAGAATATAGAATAGAACAGAACAGAGAATAGAATATAGAATAGACTAGAATATAGAATAGAATAGAACAAAATAGAATAGAACAGAGAATAGAATATAGAATAGAATACAATATAGAATAAAATAGAGAATAGAATATAGAATAGAATAGAATAGAATAGAATAGAATAGAATAGAATAGAATAGAATAGAATATAGAATAGAATAGAACAGAGAATAGAATAGAATAGAATAGAATAGAATAGAATAGAATAGAATAGAATAGAATAGAATAGAATAGAATAGTTGGAAGGTACCTTGGAGGTCATCTAGTCCAACCCCTTGCTCAGGCAGGAATCCCTATACCATTTGAGACAAATGGTTAGAGAACCATTTACCTGAAATTGTATAAGGTTTCCTGCCTGAGCAGGGGGTTGGGCTAGATGACCTCCAAGGTCCCTTCCGACTCTGTTATTCTATATTCTATTCTAATTCAGGATCATCTCAGTGACTCCCCTTCCTGACCCTAGTCCACAAATCTGTAGTTGTTGCTTACTGACCGACGTCTTTAATATTTCAGTGGTGTAAAAAAAAACCCCAAACCCCCAGCTTCCCAGCCAGTCCTCACATTTACGACTCACCCAGGGTCTCACGGTCATACGATTTCCATCTGGGTTGCTTTGCCAGCAGCTTGCCATAAGCAGAATTAACAGAGAAAGCTGAAATAAACTATAAGCCATGGTCATGTGGTCTTTCGCTTAGCGACCCATGTGCTTGACCCTAATTGGGGTCGCTAAGCGAGGACCTCCAGTAAATGGGGGTTGCTTTGAGGGAACGCAAAGGTGAAAGGTGAACTCCACGTTCATCGGCAAGGTGTTTTCTGGAATTGCTGCGTACCCGCCATTCCCCGAGGGCGGTGCTCTGAGCATGGGCAGAGCGCTGCTAGGCCAGGGGTAAGACCACAGGGGATGCTTGCCTGTCTTCCTAAATCTATCGACCGGCCCACCCTGAGCTGGATTTTGCAATAATAATAATAATAATAATAATAATAATAATAATAATAATAATAATAATAAATAATAATTAATAATAATAATAATGATGATGTTGGACGGGACCTTGGAGGTCATCTAGTCCAACCTCCTGCTCAGGCAGGAAACCCTATACCATTTCAGACAAATGGCTATCCAGTCTCTTCTTAAAAGCTTCCAGTGTTGGAGCATTCACCACTTCTGGAGGCATTACACGGCTTTAGACTGATCCAGCAGAAATTCTTCACCCGGCTACGCTCTTAATCCAGATTATCCTGTTGTGTTTCCCTCTTACTCTGGGACTGACCACCGTTTCAGTTCTTATCCCACCTTTCTCTCCAAAGAGCCCTTTTCCCCTACAAATCCACATCCAACCCAAGAGTTGGGTGCCCAGCCGAGACCCCCAACACATGCGGTTCCGAGCTGTGGGTCCTTAGAATTGACCGCTGTCCAGAGGTCTCCTGAGCATGCCTTGAGAGCCTGTGAATGCGAAGCTTCTTGGGGTCCCAGCATTCCTCTGCCTTCCGAAGCCCTGGACGCCTTTGGCCTGCCCGGCTCGAAGAACGTGGGAAGGGTCTTCCTGCCATACGGCCAGGGGCCAAGCAGGAAGGCTGTCTTTACCCCTGCACACTCTGCAAAAACAAGGAATGTGTGGAATCTCCTGGCAGAGAGCAAAAACCCGGGATTGCTAGAAGCCAGATGTTTTGAGGGGGGGGGGGCTGAAAGAGACAGATTCCTGAGCCTCGGTGGGGAGGGGGCTTTGGGTACCCTCCCCAGGTCCTGCTTCTTCCTTCTCGGCTCTAAGGAGCAGATCGGCAAAGTCTGCAGATTATTACGGCAGTGGTAACTCAACGGTGTCGACTTCCAGAGGGGTGGGCTTTCACTCCCAGAATCCCCCAGCCTGCATGCTTTAAGAGGGGTGGACTTCCACTCCCAGAATTCCCCAGCCAGCCTGCTTTAAGAGGGGTGGGCTTTCATTCCCAGAATCCCCCAGCCATCATGCTTTAAGAGTGGACTTCCACTCCCAGAATCCCCCAGGCAGCCTGCTTTAAGAGGGGTGGGCTTCCACTCCCAGAATTCCCCAGCCAGCCTGCTTTAAGAGGGTCAAACTTCCACTCCCAGAATCCCCCAGCCTGCCTGCTTATTCCTTAGCCAGTATGCTTTTAAGACGGGTGGTCTTCAGCTTGGCTGGCTGGGGAATTCTGGGAGTTGAATGGTCTATGGAGATTCTCAGTCGTCCCGGTCGTAGCTACCCAAAAGGTGCCTAAGGCAGGACTAGAACTCGTCGCCTTCCGGCGATTGGCCCAAAGTCACCCAGCCGGCTTTCATGCCTAAGGCAGGACTAGAGATTATTTGTACCTTGGGATTCCTGGAAGGCAGGCATCTCTTTGCCTTTCTCTTGGGTGGATGTGATGTCCGTGCCCCGGCAGAGCCATGCAGACAAAGTGTGTTGATTTGTCAAGCCAATTAGTCGAGCTTAACCCAGAGGCCAGGCACCAGGGCACCATGGGCTTTGTGTTTCCTGTCCATCCACGAGGAGAGGTAGGGCGTTGCCAGGATGTGAAGTCCCGGAGGAGGCAGGATTTCAGTTCAAGCTGCTCCGAGTCTGGGTCTTTCTTCCTCCAGACTTAATCCAGAGTTTCCTGCCCGGCCCACGGAGCAGAGATTGCTCTGTGGCAGGTAGTCCTTGACTTTACGACCACGGTGGTTGCTAAGTGAGACCCTCGTTGAGGGAGCTTTGCCCCGTTTCACCACCTTTTGCGCCGCAGTGGTTAAGCAAATCGCTGCGTTTGTTAAGTGAGTCCCACGCTTGTTAAGTGAATCCGGCTTCGCTTGTCACAAGGTCGCAAAAAGGGGGGGGGCATCACTGTTTTCCGAAGCAGCCTGAAGGCAGGTCAAGAAGCAACGGATGGAAACTAACCCAGGATGGAAAATTTCGGTGGAGCTTCCAGGTCACAATTGTCCCAAAGGGGCTTTTTCCAAGAGGCAGCCGGATTTTCTTGTGTTTCTTTTGAAGAGGTTTCCCTTCTCATCCCGGAAGCTTCTTCGGTTCTGAACGGATGGTGGGGAATGGAAGGATTTATCCTCCTTGCAGACGGCTGGTCATTTGCACCCTTTCAGAGAGTCGTTGAGGCCCCTTGGAGGCTGACCTGCGTCCTCGGGGTCACCTGAGGGGTGCAAACGGGTGTGGAATTCCTTTCAGCGGTTCCAAGGAGGCTCCACGCACCTTTGCGCCACTCAGGTGACTCCGAGGAAACAGGCAAACCTCCAAGTGGCCTCAACGACCCTCTAAAAGGATGCAAATGGCCAGCCGTCTGCAAGGAAGATAAATCCTTCCCTTCCCCACCTTCCAGTCAGAACCTGAAGAAGCTTCTGGGGTGAGAAGCGAAAGGTCTTCAAAGGAAAAACAAGAAAGTCCAGTTGCCCCATGAAAAAGCACCTTTGGGGCAACCAAGGAGAGAAGCAATCTGGAATTAGGGAGAAACTTCCCGACGGAGGACAATTCACCAGTGGAACCGCTTGCCTCCAGAAGTTGTGGGCGCTCCATCACCGGAGGCTTTTAAGAAGAGGCTGGACTGCCATCTGTCAGGAATGGCGGAGGGTTTCCTGTCTGAGCAGGGGGCTGGACTAGAAGACCTCCAAGGTCCCTTCCAACTCTTATTCTATTCTATTCTATTCTATTCTATTCTATTCTATTCTATTCTATTCTATTCTATTCTATTCTATTCTATTCTATTCTAATTTCTATTCTATTCTATTCTAATTTCTATTCTATTCTATTCTATTCTATTCTATTCTATTCTATTCTATTCTATTCTATTCTATTCTATTCTATTCTATTCTTTTCTAATTCTATTCTATCCTATTCTGTAATTCTATTGTATTGTATTGTATTGTATTGTATTGTATTGTATTGTATTGTATTGTATTGTATTGTATTCTATTCTATTCTATTCTATTCTATTCTATTCTATTCTATTCTATTCTATTCTATTCTATTCTATTCATTTCTAATTCTATTCTATCCTATTCTGTAATTCTATTCTATTCTATTCTATTCTGTTCTGTTCTGTTCTGTTCTGTTCTGTTCTATTCTAATTTCTGTTCTGTTCTGTTCTATATTCTGTATTCTGTATTCTACATTCTATTCTTATTTTAATTCTATTCTATTCATTTTCTATTGTATTCTATTCTCATTTCTATTCTATTCTGTTCTGTTCTGTTCTGTTCTGTTCTATTCTAATTTCTATTCTGTTCTATTCTATTCTGTATTCTCTATTCTGTGTCCTGGCAGTGATGGCAGCTGTTGCTGACTTTGTTCACTCCATAGCTCAACCCTCCAATGATGCACGCATCCTCCCCGCCCCACACCCCCATTTTCATGTTTGTGTGTTTGTGGGGGGGGCTGTAGTTCATCCAGGGGCAGGGGCCGCTTCCCAGAGGCTATGTAATGCTTTTTACGCAACACCCCAAACTGTGGCTAATTGCGTCATTAGTGCCACTAAGCAAATTTTCTGCACTCCTGCAGCTGAGCGAGTTTGCACTGGGCAAAACCCAAAGTCTGTTCTTTGCAGGCATTCTGGACGGTTGGCTAGAAATGCAGGCGCTTTAAGGTTAAACGGGGCGGGCTGGGGGTCAGGTAAGGCCAGAAGGTTGAAGCAGCTTATGGACACACCCCCCCCCCCAAGTTTTCCCGGCGAATGTATATATTGTATGTGTGACCTCACTTTTCTGTTCATCCGGCAGCCTGTTCGGAGAACACAATCGTAAGGGAGGCAGCAGCCATAAAATAGGTCGCCAGCCGAGTACATGTAGCTCAGAGTTGAACCCTGGGCTGTTTACTGGCAGATATTTCATCACCCAGGAAGGGAACATCTTCAGTGTAGAAGGGAGGGGGAGGAGGAGGAGGAGGAGGAGGAAGAGGAAGAAAAGGATTGACTTGTCGACTTCAGCTGCCAGAATTCCTCAGCCAGGCACGCTAAATGGGCCAAGTTGGGCCAAGTTAAAGCATCCTGGCTGAGGAATTCTGGGAGTTGAAGTCCACGAGTCATGAAAGGGCCAAGTTGGAAGACCCCTGTCTTAAAGCATCCTGGCTGAGGGATTCTGGGAGTTGAAGTCCACCAGTCCTAAAAGGGCCAAGTTGGAAGAGCCCTGTCTTGAAGCATCCTGGCTGAGGAATTCTGGGAGTTGAAGTCCACCAGTCCTAAAAGGGCCAGGTTGGAAGACCCCTGTCTTAAAGCATCTTGGCTGAGGAATTCTGGGAGTTGAAGTCCACGAGTCGTAAAAGGGCCAAGTTGGAAGACCCCTGCTTGTGGACTTCAACTCCCAGAATTCCTCAGCCAGCATGCCTGGCTGAGGAATTCTGGGAGTTGAAGTCCGCGAGCCATAAAAGGGCCATGTTGGAAGACCCCTGTCTTAAAGCATCCTGGCTGAGGAATTCTGGGAGTTGAAGTCCACAAGTCCTAAAAGGGCCAAGTTGGAAGACCCCTGTCTCAAAGCATCCTGGCTGAGGAATTCTGGGAGTTGAAGTCCACGAGTCCTAAAAGGGCCAAGTTGGAAGACTCCTGTCTCAAAGCATCCTGGCTGAGGAATTCTGGGAGTTGAAGTCCACGGGACCAGGTTTGAAGAGTCCAGGCCATATAGACCGATTTGAATAGAAGCAAATGCTGTTTTATACGCCTCTTCGTCATTCTAAACACTCCCTCGCTTGTTCCCGGTGATGTAATTCGTGCTTCCTGGTAACCTGGTTCCCGTCAGGAGACATGCCCCAAACAAGGGGGGGGGGAACCACAGTCTCACCAGGCAGGACAGGAAGTAACCTGTCATGGAGAGACCCAATCAGGAATGAAGGAGCCATTTCCTGGCAATTAGAACAATTAATCAGTGGAAGGGCTGGCCGGCAGGAGTTGTGGGTGCTCCATTCCTGGGGGCTTTTAAGAAGAGACTGGACAGCCCCTTCTCTCATATGGCATAAGGTTGGTCTAGAGGACCTCCAAGGTCCCTTCCAGCCCTAGGATTCTATGATGAAGGAAGGATGGTGGGAGGGAGGAATGTAGGAAGGAAGGAAGGGCAACGGAGGGAAACTGATCAAGGAGAGAAGCAATCTGGAATTAAGGAGAAGCTTCCTGACAGTGAGGACAATCGACCAGTGGAACAGCTTGCCACCAGAAATCGTGGGTGCTCCATCCCTGGAGGTTTTTAAGAAGAGGATAGAAAGTCATCTGTGTGAGACGGTGTAGGTTCTCCTGCTTGAGCAGGGGGCTGGACTAGAGGACCTCCAAGGTCCCTTTCAGCTCTGATATTCTGTTCCTGCACATTTTCCAGATCAAGGGTGCCTACTCTGAAGGGGCGGCGCTGGCAGCACCCAGGACCATCCCTAATCTCATGTCACCCTCAGTTCATACAAAGGTTTTGTGACACTGGTACACTCAAGTTGCACCCAACAACGGGGACCAGAACGTCTGTTGTTCAGCAAGGCGGCTGTTAAGTGAATTGGGCCCAATCTTCACGATCCTTTCGCCTTGGTCGTTAAGTGAACCGTTGCAGTCGTTAAGTGAATCGGGCAGTTGTCAGGCAAAGCTGGCTCCCCCCCCCCCATTGACCTGGCTTGCCAAGAGCCGGCTGGGAGGGTCTGAAAGGGGGACCAGGTGCACGCACCTCCCTGGCCAAGCTCCCAATTCTGATCGTGTCATTGTGGGAATGCAAGTGGAGGGTTTCCTGTCATTTTGCTCTTCCTTCCTTTCTCTTTTCCTTCCTACCTCCCGTTTCCCTTCCTGCTTGCCTGCCTGCCTTCCTCTCTCCTTTCTTTCCTTCCTCCCTCCGTCTCTCCTTTCTTCTTCCCTCTCATCCTTCTTCCTTTTCCCCTATTTTCCTCTCTGCATGCCTCCCTCCTCTCCTTCCTTCTTTCTCTCCCTCCCTCCTCTCCCCTCCCTCCCTTCCTCCCTTTTCTTTCTTCCTTCCTTCCCTCCCGCCCTCCTCCCCTCCTCTCCTTTCTCCCTCTTTTCTTCCCTCCCTCCCTCCCCTCCTCTGCTCCCTCCCCCCTTCCTCTCTCTCTTCTTTCCTTCCTCCCTCCCTCCTCCCCTCCTCTCCTTCCTCCTTCCTCCCTTCCCTCCCTCCCTCCCTCCTCCCTCTCTCCCCTCCTTCCTTTCCTTCCTCCCTCCCTTCCTCCCTCTTTTCTTCCTTCCCTCCCTCCCTCCTTCCTCCCCTCCTCTCCTTCCTCCCTCTTTTCTTCCCTCCCTCCCTCCCCTCCTCTGCTCCCTCCCCCCTTCCTCTTTCTCTTCTTTCCTTCCTCCCTCCCTCCTCCCCTCCTCTCCTTCCTCCTTCCTTCCTTCCCTCCCTCCCTCCCTCCTCCCTCTCTCCCCTCCTTCCTTTCCTTCCTCCCTCCCTTCCTCCCTCTTTTCTTCCTTCCCTCCCTCCCTCCTTCCTCCCCTCCTCTCCTTCCTCCCTCTTTTCTTCCCTCCCTCCCTCCCTTCCTCTGCTCCCTCCCCCCTTCCTCTTTCTCTTCTTTCCTTCCTCCCTCCCTCCCTGGTGTGCAGCTGCTGCTTCTGGAGCAGGCTCGCCCCTTGGCCATTGAGGCTCCAGGTGCCCCCCCCCCCCCCGCTGCTAGGCTAGAGCAGAGCCCCAGGGCACCTGTCGCCTTTCTTCCTCCACCCGGCAGGGCCAGTTCACAGAGGGTGGGGGCAGCTGGGGCAGGAAGCGCAGGCCGTTGCTTGCTCTGGGGCTGCCTGCCGTGCACGCTTCCTTCCTCTTGCAGCCTCTTCCCCCTGGAGTGGGAGACAAATGGGAAGCTGTGCACAGGACGCTGCTCCTGTTTTTTTGGGGGGGGGTGAGGGGGGCAGGTCTTCGTTCCCAGCATGGCCAATTTTGGGCTTGTTGGAAGGCAGATCCGAGAGGGCTACGCAGGAAGGGAGGGAGGAAGGAAGGAAGGAAGAAAGGAAATGGGAAGGAGAGAGGGAGAAAGCCAGGAAAACAGGAAGAAAAAATGGAAGGGAAATGGAAGGGAGGGAGGGAAGAAGGAAGGAAGGAAGGAAGGAAGGAAGGAAGGAAGGAAGGAAGGAAGGAAGGGAAGGAAATGGGAAGGAGAGAGGGAGAAAGCCAGGAAAACAGGAAGAAAAAATGGAAGGGAAATGGAAGGGAGGGAGGGAAGAAGGAAGGAAGGAAGGAAGGAAGGAAGGAAGGAAGGAAGGAAGGAAGGAAGGAAATGGGAAGGAGAGAGGGAGAAAGCCAGGAAAACAGGAAGAAAAAATGGAAGGGAAATGGAAGGGAGGGAGGGAAGAAGGAAGGAAGGAAGGAAGGAAGGAAGGAAGGAAGGAAGGAAGGAAGGAAGGAAGGAAGGAAAGGAGACGGAGGGATCACCTGAGGTCATGGGTAGT
>CM044354.1:368815036-368902536 GCA_024294585.1 Vipera latastei
ACTGTGGGGTCCTTGATGCTCTCTGAGCCTGGTGGTTTTCTTGCAGACGTTTCGTGACCCAACTAGGGATCATCATCAGTGCTAGAAGGGGGGAGGAGGAGGAGGAGGAAGGGGGAGGGGAAGAGGAAGGAATGAAGGGGGGAAGAGGGAGAAGAGAATTCTGGGGGTCTTTATTGATCTCTGAGTCTGGGTTGCTTCCTTGCAGACATTTCATGGCCCAACTACGTAACATCATCATTGCTGGAAGGGAGGAGGAGGAGGAGGAGGACTGTGGGGTCCTTGGTGCTCTCTGGGTGGTTTCCTTGCAGACATTTCATGAGCCAACTAGAGAACATCATCAGGGCTAGAAGGGGGGAGGGGGAGGAGGGGGAGGGGGAAGGGGAAGGGGAGGAGGAAGAGAAGGAGGAGGAAGAGGAAGAAGAACAGGAGGACAACTGTGGGGTCCTTGGTGCTCTCTGGCCTTGGTGGTTTTCCTTGCAGACGTTTCATGACCCAACTAGGGAATATCATCAGTGCTAGAAGGGAGGGGGGTTTGCAGGGAGGAAGAGGAGGAGGAGAACGACAACTGTGGGGTCCTTGGTGCTCTCTGAGCTGGGCAGTTTTCTTTGCAGACATTTCATGACCCAACTAGATAACATCAGCAGTGCTGGAAGGGAGGGGGTTTTGTGGAGAGGAGGAGGACTGTGGGGTCCTGGGTGCCCTCTGAGCTGGGTGGTTTTCCGTGCAGACGTTTCATGACCCAACTAGGGAACGTCCTCAGTGCCAGAAGAGAGTTGGGTTTGTGGAAGAGGAGGAGGAATGTGTTGTCCTTGTTGCTCTCTGAGCTGGGTGGTTTTCCGTGCAGACGTTTCATGACCCAACTAGGGAACCTCATCAGTATTGGGAGGAGGTGGGGAGGACTGTGGGATCCTTAGCTCTCTCAGCTTGGTGACTTTTTGCAGATGTTTCATCACCCAGCAAGGGAGCATCATCAGTGATGGGAGGAAGAGGAGGGGGAGGAGGACTGTGGGGTCCTGGGTGCCCCCTGAGCTGGGTGGTTTTCCTTGCAGACGTTTCATGACCCAGCTAGGGAACATTGTCAGTTCTAGAAGGGAGGGGGGCTTGTGGAGTGGCTGTGGGGTCCTTGGTGCTTTCTTTAGCTTGCTAGTTTTCCTGCCAACATTTCAGGACTCAACTAGGTAACAACGTCAGTGCTAGAAGGGAGAGGGATTTGCTTTCAACGTATATTCTAACGGCCCTGGTATAGCCTAGTTAGGATGAAGCATAGGATGAGGAGCAGAGCCCAATCACAACTAGTTTTGGTCACCACGATGCAAAAAGATGTTGAGACTCTTGAAGGAGTGCAGAGAAGAGCAACAAAGATGGTTAGGGGGCCGGAGGCTAAAATGATTGAAGGAATTGGGTATGTCCAGTCTAGTGAAAAGAAGGACACAAGGGGTGTGTGTGTGACATGATAGCAGCGTTACAGTATCTCAGGGGCTGCCCCAAAGAAGAGGGAGTCAAGCTATTCTCCAAAGCACCTGAATGTAGGGCAAGAAGCAACGGATGGAAACTCATCAAGGAGAGAAGCAACCTAGAACTAAGGAGGAACTTCCTGAGAGTTAGAAGAATTATCCAGCGGAACAACCTGCCTCCAGAGATTGTGGGTACTCCATCACTGGAGGTTTTTAAGAAAACCTGTTTGTCTGAAATGCCTGAGCAAAGGGTTGGACTAGAAGACCTCTAAGGTCCCTTCCAACTCTGTCATTCTATTAAAGTGTCCCGTGCACTCAGGTGCATTCCCCAGGCCATGTGCAAATCCTCTCTGGGATCGCTGCCCAACCTTTTCTCATTTTAATGGCTTCCCCCGAGACAGGAATAAATGCAGCATGATTGTGGTTGTTTAAGCAGTCGACAGATTCACGGTCTGCTCTCTGGAGGCCCGTCTGCCCACTCCCTCCCTCCCCCTCTCCTGGAGTAGGAATAGAATAGAATAGAATCAGAATAGAATCAGAATAAGGAATAGAATAGAATAGAATCAGAATAAGGAATGGAATGGAATGGAATAGAATCAGAATAGAATCAGAATAGAATCAGAATCAGGAATAGAATGGAATGGAATAGAATAGAATCAGAATAGAATCAGAATAAGGAATAGAATAGAATAGAATCAGAATAAGGAATAGAATAGAATAGAATCAGAATAAGGAATGGAATGGAATGGAATAGAATAGAATAGAATAGAACAGAAATTAAATGGAATGGAATAGAATAGAATAGAATAGAGTAGAATAGAGTAGAGTAGAGTAGAGTAGAGTAGAGTAGAATAGAATAGAATAGAATAGAATAGAATAGAATAGAATAGAATAGAATAGAATAGAATAGAATAGAATAGAATAGAATTAATGATAATAGAAATAGAAATAGAAGTAGAGTAATGAGAATAGAATAGAATAGAATAGAATAACAGGGTAGAGTAGAACAGAACAGAGTAAGGAAAGGATAGAATGGAATAGTCAGAGGGGACCTGGGAGGTCATCTAGTCCAGCCCACTGCTCAAGCAGGAGACCCTGTGCCATTCCAGACTGGTGCCTGTCCAGCCTCTTCTTAAAAAACTCCAGTGATGGAGTGCCCACCCTTTCTGGAGGCCCGCTGTTCCACTGGTTAATCCACGGCTGGACGTTAAGTGTGCCAGGTGACAGAGGGAGCCCAGGTGGGCCCTTCTCGGTGGTCGTTTTCGCCAAGCACTCGTCTCCCGTTTGGCCTCAGCGGAAGAGAAAAAAAACGTGCTGCGTTTTGCGGAAACCTGCCTTGGTGCAAAGTTTGGGCCTGAACGGTTCCTGGCGCTGAGATGAGCAGATGGGGATGGAGCTCTCTGATAAAGGGCAGAGATTAATAAAGGAAGCACTCCTTCCGTGAAAGGGGGGGGCAGGCGACGGTGAACTTTCCCGAGAGGATGTGCAGAGGGCGGCTCTGGAGAGGTCCCCGTCTCTCACTATTAAATAAAAGAATCGCAAAGGGTGGCTTTTCCCGGGGTTGGCAAATAGCAGTTGTTTTTTTTAAAAAAAAAATGGAGCGGAAGAAAGGGAAATAGGAAGGAAGGGAAATAGGGAGGGAAGTAGGAAGGATGAAAAGGGAGGGAGGGAGGAAGGAGAGGGAGGAAGGAAAGGGAATGGGAAGGGAGGGAGGGAAATAGGAAGGGAAGAAGGAAGGAAGAAATGTAGGAAGGAAAGTAGGAAGGAAGGGAAATGGGAAGGAAGTTAGGAAGGTAAGTAGGAAGGAAGGGAAATGGGAAGGAAGAAAGGGAAGAGGAAGGAGGAAATGTAGGAAGGAAGGGAAATGGGAAGGGAGGGAGGGAAATGGGAAGGAAGGAAGGGAAATGGGAAGGAAGAAAGGGAAGAGGAAGGAAGAAATGTAGGAAGGAAAGTAGGAAGGAAGGGAAATGGGAAGGGAGGGAGGGAAATGGGAAGGAAGTTAGGAAGGTAGGTAGGAAGGAAGGGAAATGGGAAGGAAGAAAGGGAAGAGGAAGGAAGAAAGGGAAGAGGAAGGAAGAAATGTAGGAAGGAAAGTAGGAAGGAAGGGAAATGGGAAGGGAGGGAGGGAAATGGGAAGGAAGTTAGGAAGGTAGGTAGGAAGGAAGGGAAATGGGAAGGAAGAAAGGGAAGAGGAAGGAAGAAATGTAGGAAGGAAGGGAAATGGGAGGGGAGGGAGGGAAATGGGAAGGAAGGAAGGGAAATGGGAAGGAAGAAAGGGAAGAGGAAGGAAGAAATGTAGGAAGGAAAGTAGGAAGGGAGGGAAATGGGAAGGGAGGGAGGGAAATGGGAAGGAAGGAAGGAAGGGAAGAGGAAGGAGGGATGGATGCCTTGGCAGTACAACGTTTAACAGAAACAAAGCTCAAAAGGGCAACAACGAGTGAAGGGGAATTCAGGTTAGGACCCGCCTAGAGATGCCTTTTTTTTCTTTCCTACCTTTACCTGCAAGGCCACACCTGGCCCAGGTGCATCCAAAGAGCTTCACCCTTATTTGCTGCCTTGCAAGGAGGAAGCCTCTGTGACCCTAACCCTTTGCAGGATCTTAGTGTACTTGGCCGAGTACGGGCGGTCCTCGACTTAACGACGGTTCATTTAGCGACCGTTCCAAGTTACGACGGCACTTTGACCGGGTTTTTTCCACAGCATCCCCCGGGCTCATGTGTTCAAAATTCACCCTCTTGGCAACGGGATCACGTTTATGACTGTCGCAGCGTCTGTGTGTGTGTGTGTGTGTGTGTGTGTGTGTGTGTGTGTGACGTGATCCCCTTTGGCAACCTGCTGACAAGCAACGTCCATAGGGAAAGCCAGATTTGCTTAACAACCAACTGCAGTGATTCACTTAGCAACCGTGGCAAGGAAGATCGTAAAATGGGATGAAACTCGCTTAACGGCAGAGATTTGGGGCTGAGTTGTGCTCGGAAGCCGAGGATTCCCTGTATCGTACAAATCAGATTCCCGGGGGTGGGGGCGTGGGGGGGGGACCTGGCCGAACGGTGGTGCGCCCACGAGGGCGATGCCCCCAGAAAGCCCCTCACCCTGGCTGCGGTGTTTTCCCCCCAGGAGATGGACTTGGAGAGCTTGGAAGCGGCTAACCAGAGCTTGCAGGCGGATCTGAAGTTGGCCTTCAAGCGGATCGGGGACCTGCAGGCCGCCATTGAGGACGAGATGGACAGCGAGGACAACGAGGACCTCATCAACAGGTGGGCGAGTGGGGGGTCAGTGGGCGTTGGTGGGTCAATGGGGCAAATGTGGCACGCTATAACCAAACAATGTTAGTCACATAGTTGTGGGAGATGGGGTAGGTGGGTGGGTAGGGTAGATGGATGGATGGATGGATGGATGGGCGGACAGACAGATGTGGTTGGACGGATGAGTGGGTGGATATAGCGTGGTTGGGTGGATGGAGGGAGAGAGTTGCATGGATGGATGGAGATCAGATGGACAGAAAGATAGCTGTATAGATATGATGGATGGATGATGGATGGATGGATTGATATAGAAGACAGACATGGTTGGGTGGATGGATGGAGAGAGTTGCATGGATGGATGGATGATGATTGGATGGATAGATGGATGGAGATCATATGGACAGAAAGATAGGTGTATAGATATGATGGATGGATAGATATAGAAGACAGACAGACACAGTTGGGTGGGTGGATGGATGGAGAGAGTTGCATGGATGGATGGATGGATGGATGGATGGATGGAGATCAGGTGGACAGAAAGATAGGTGTATAGATATGATGGATGGATGATGATTGGATGGATGGATGGATGGATGGATGGAGATCAGATGGACAGAAAGATAGGTGTATAGATATGATGGATGGATAGATATAGAAGACAGACAGACAGACATGGTTGGGTGGATGGAGGGAGAGAGTTGCATGGATGGATGGATGGATGGATGGAGATCAGGTGGACAGAAAGATAGCTGTATAGATATGATGGATGGATGATGGATGGATGGATTGATATAGAAGACAGACATGGTTGGGTGGATGGATGGAGAGAGTTGCATGGATGGATGGATGATGATTGGATGGATAGATGGATGGAGATCATATGGACAGAAAGATAGGTGTATAGATATGATGGATGGATAGATATAGAAGACAGACAGACACGGGTGGGTGGATGGATGGAGAGAGTTGCATGGATGGATGGATGGATGGATGGATGGAGATCAGGTGGACAGAAAGATAGGTGTATAGATATGATGGATGGATGATGATTGGATGGATGGATGGATGGAGATCAGATGGACAGAAAGATAGGTGTATAGATATGATGGATGGATAGATATAGAAGACAGACAGACAGACATGGTTGGGTGGATGGATGGAGAGAGTTGCATGGATGGATGGATGGATGGATGGAGATCAGGTGGACAGAAAGATAGGTGTATAGATATGATGGATGGATGATGAATGGATGGATGGATGGATGGAGAGTGAATGGATGGATAGATAGATGATAAATAGATAGATAAGGTAGATAGATAGTCACAGACAGATAGACAGAATGGATAGACAGACAGACCAGGGATGGATGCAGCTTAGATGGACTGAAAGATATATATATAGAATGATGGATGAATGAAGAATGGAGATTGGATAGAGATAGATAGACAGACAGACATGATAAATTAGACGAAGGACAGATAGATATGATGGATGGAAGGCTGGCGGGCAGTGGGGGCTGCTTGGGGCCCCGAGAGTAAGAGGGTCTCCTCTGACCTGGATGATGAGATTCCTCCACTCTCCTGACCTTCTTCTCCCAGGAGACCCTCAAGTTCCTCCTCCCTTGCGGCGCTCAAGGTCTCTCCCGGTGACCATCTGTTGCCAGCAGTGGCCGGCCAAATGTCTCACAGCTGGTCCCAGAGATGATGGACACGCAGTTAATTGACAGAAGCTGCCTCTGAAAATTGAGGGTCCTTTCACCCACCCCTCGGGTCTTCTGCACGACTCTTTCCCCCCCCCTCCCCAGGGCAGGAGATGGGAACCACCGCTTCTCCCCCCTCCCCACCAGCTTCCTTTCCCTCCACCCCCCTCCCCCTCCTTTTCTCTTCACTTCTTCCTGTTACTCCTTTGCGCTCTTCCTTCCTCTTCTTCCCAAGTGGATTTTAAAAAAAAAAATGCTTCCTTGTTGTGAATTTTATTTTGCTTTTTTTTCCCCACCCGCTTCTCTCCTTCCCTTCCCCCACCCCATTCCCTCTCCCCAATCCGATATCCCAGTTTGCAGGACGTGGTGTCAAAGTTCCAGAAACGCAAGAGTAAACTGTGAGCAGGAATGGAGTTTTCCCGGGTTGCCAGTAACACCGTGTTACGCCTAACCCCCAAGCATGTCCCAGGCCCGGGGTGGTGGTGGAGGGGGCTGGTTGCCCCCTCCCATTGTAGCACGCCTCACTCAACACGCATGAGCCTTGCCGTTCTTGCTCTAACCCATGTTTGGTTCTGCCTTAGCTTGTCTGGATGTAAGCCTGCCTTGTGGAACTAACTAACATTGTGGGTCGCAGGAAAGCGGGGTGGGGTGGGTGGGACGAAGGGCCCCAGAGCCTGGCTCGGGAAGGATAAAGGATTTTTTTCTTGGGGTGGTGGTGGTGGAAGAGGGCAGGACAAGGAATCTGTTATCGTAGTCCTCCACTTAGGACCAACACAAATTTAGGTCGCTAAGGGAGACGATTGCGAAGCGGGTTTTGCCGCCGTTGTTAAGCAAACCGCTGCGGTTGTTAAGTGACACCGTCGCGAAGTGAATCCGGCTTCCCCTGTTGGCTCTGCTTGCCGGACGGTCGCAAAAGGGAATCACGTCACTCACACACACACACACACACACACACACACACACACCAGGATGCTGCAACCGTCACTGGTCCATGCCAGTTGCCGAGCGTCTGAATTTTAATCATGTGACCGTGGGGAGGCGGTAACCGTCGTGCGAAAAAGGGCTATCGGTCCCTTTTTGCAGCGCCATTGTAACTCTGAACGGTCGCTAAACCAATTGTACGTCGAGGACCACCGTAGTGTGAGGTGTGTATATGTGTGCGTCTGGGGGCGGGGCGGGGAAATAGCATGCTTTGCTATCAGAAATTGCTAAGTTTGTGGCACGGTTGCTAAGCGAGTCTGGCTTTCTCCCTTGACTTTGCTTGTCAGAAGGTTGCGAAAGGGGATCAGGTGAATCCTGTGACACACTGCGGCCGTCATAAGTATGAGTCAGTTGCCAAGCATCATCTGAATTTTGATCATATGTCCACAGCATGAGAAAAACGGTCCTTTTTTTCAATGCCGTTTGAACAGTCGCTAAACGAATGATTGTAAGTGGAGGACAACTTGTATATGAAGTCGATTCGATCTGGGCTTAATGTTGGAATGAAACAAGGCATGTCAGCTAGTGAAAAAGACCCAGAATCTTGGCTGGCTTGGAACATCCCAAATTTTGTCCCCAGAAGTTTCTTTTTCAAGAGGCAACAGGACTTCCTTGTTTTTCCTTTGAAGACGTTTCACTTCTCATCCCAGAAGCGTCTTCGGTTCTGACTGGATGGAGGGGGAATGGAAGGATTTATACTCCTTGCAGAGAGCTGGTCATTTGCGTGCTTTTAGAAGGTCGTTGAGGCCACTTGGAGATTTGCCTATGTCCTTAAGGTCATCTGAGGGGTGCAAATGGAGCCTTCTTGGACCTGCTGAAAGGAATTCCACACCCATTTGCACCCCTCAGGTGACCTTAAGGACACCAACAAACCTCCAAGTGGCCTCAACAACTCTCTAAAAGAGTGCAAATGACCAGCTGTTTGCAAGGAGTATAAATCCTTCCATTCCCTTCCATCCAATCGGAGCCGAAGAAGCTTCTTGGATGAGTAGTGAAACGTCTTCAAGGGGAATGGGAGGATTTGTACTCCTTGCAGACAGCTGGTCATTTGCATCCTTTTAGAGAATCCTTGAGGCCACTTGGAGTTTTGCCTGTGTCCTCGGGGTCACCTGAGGGGTGCAAATGGGTGTGGAATTCCTTTCAGCAGTTCCAAGAAGCCCCGCACACCCATTTGCACCCCTCAGGTGACCCCGAGGACACAGGCAAACCTCCAAGTGGCCTCAACGACTCTCTAAAAGGATGCAAATGACCAGCTGTCTGCAAGGGGTATAAATCCTCCCATTCCCCCACCTTTCAGTCAGAGCAGAGGAAGCTTCTGGGAGGAGAAGCAAAACCTCTTCAAAGGAAAAAAACAAAATCCAGTCGCCTCCCAAATTTTGCCCTCTCGCGTCGGAGACGTTCTAGTGCCGCGTTTCCATTTTTAATCTTCCCGTGCTTTGGACGGCCTGGCCTGTTTTCCTTTCCAGACCCTGAGCCCGGGTCTGTCTGGACGGTGGGGAGGTCTCCCCCGGCTAATGATAAATGTAATCAACTCTAGCAGTGATCCAGGGCAACGAGAGCCTTGTTGTCACACACAATTAATGTCCCCGACCGTTCAGCCTGCCTCCGTCCGTTCCCCAGCGATTCGGATCCCGGTTAAGTAATGGCACGGCTACCCTGGACGTAAATTGCCTTTGACGGGAGGTTTAATTCCGACCATTTAAAATTGCAGCAGCACCGTGCCCCCCCCCCCCCCCCGGAGTTGGTTTATAGGGCTCTCCGGCTTTTTTTCCACGGCGGAAAAAATAACAAACTGCCTCCCAGCATTTTGATTTCCAGAGAGAGAGGAAAAAAGGGACAGGGCAGCGTTGATGGCTTTGGATTTAATGGCAGGGGGGGGCTCAGAGGCAGAGGTGACGCTGCTTCTCCTTGTACAGGGGGTCCTGGACTTATAACCGCCTGTTTAGTGACCGTTCGAAGTGACAGGACTGGGAAACAAAAAGGGACTTATGGCCTTTTTTCACACTTTACGACCGTCGCGGCGTTCCCCCGTGGTCACGTGATCTGAATTAAGAGGCTTGGCGGCTGGTGTGTACTTGCGACCGTTGCGGCGTCCCCGTGGTCACGTGATCCGAATTCGGGATCATGCTTAACGCCGGTCGTGGTGTCCCGGGGGTGTCACTTGATCCCCTCTTGCGACCTTCCGACGAGCAAAGTCAACGGGAGAAGCCAGGTTCACTTAACGGCCGTGTGACAAGTTACAACTGCGGTGATTCGCTTAACGACTGTGGAAAGAGAGGTCGTAGAACCAACTCCTTTTGCGGCCTTCAGACAAACCACCCCATTGCTTAGGTGGAAACTGCCGCGATTTGCTTAGCAGCGGCGGCAAGAGAGGCCGTAAAATGGGGCAAAAATTCCCTTAGCAGCTGTCACCCTTAGCGACGGAAACATTGGGCTCAATTATGGCTGTAAGTCGAGGACTACCTCTAGTGAGCGTCCGGAACTAAGGGGCAAAATTCCCTTAAATGTTTTGCTTGGCGACGGAAAGGTCGGGCTCAATTATGGCCGTAAGTCGAGGACTTGCTCTAGTGAGCGCCCGGAACTAAGGGGCAAAATTCCCTTAAAGAAATGTCTCGCTTAGCGACGAAAAGGTCGGGCTCAATTACGGTTGTAAGTCGAGGACTACCTAGAGCGAGCACCCCGAACGACGCGCTGAAGTCGTTGTGGCAAAGGAGCCCTGTTTCCCGGGGACCCCCCCAGCCCCCCCCAAAGTTTCCCTACTTAGCGCCCTGGGAAGCCGGAGGGAGAGTTACAGACCTCAGCGGTGAGATGAAAGGCTGCTTTGATTTCCGTATAGATACGGTCGTTACAGCCCTAATGGTAATGGAAGCGATAAAGAGCCCGGTATTAGTGGCGAGAGATTTACGCAGACGCGGCTCGCGACGCGGAGGAACGCGTTCCCTGCCCGCCCCAGCCTCGCGCATCGCGGCACATCCGTGCTCAGGGCCATCAACGCAGCTATGAACACCGCCACTTATAAATTTAGAGGCCTTAAGCCAGGCTGCCTTTACGCCGGCGTGTAAATCAGGCCGCGCTTCTTCTTCTTCGCTGTGCACAAGTTGGTTTGCGCACCGCGGCGGCGTCCTCCTCGTAAATCCAAGGGCTGCCAGGTGGCTGCTAAACTGCAGTTTACGCAGGGACAGACCCATCGCTCTGGGCTGCCGCTGCCTTAATTGGGCGCGGATGGCCATAAAGCAGAGCTGGCTCCTCTTGTCGCCTGGCGGCTCCCGCCCTACTCACAGGCCTGCCCTGAGGAGCAGCTGGGCCGTATCCCCTGTCCGGGGTGTAGGAGTTACTCAGGGCTGGAGGAGGTGTGGGGGTCTGGTGAGAGGTGGGCTTCCTGGCTGAGAGAAGGGGGGAGGAGGGAGGCACCGGGATTGTGAGTAAAGGCAGAGGGGAACAGGAAGGAAGGAAGGAAGGAAAGAGGAGAAAGAGAGAGGGATCATGAGGAAAGAAGGAGGGAGGAAGGAAGGAGGAGAAGGAAGGGAGGAAGGAGGATGGGATGAGGGAGGGAGCGAGGAGGAAGGGAAGAGAGGAAGGAGGAGAAAGGGATCATGAGGGAGGAAGGAAGGATGAGATGATGGTGACGAAGTGAAGGAAGGAGGGAGGGAGGGAAGGGCGGAAGGAGGACCGGATGGGGAAGGGAGGGGAGAGGGAAAGGAAAAAGAAAGGAAGGGTCGGAGAAAGGAAAATGAGAGGAAGGAAAGAAAGGAAATGGAAGGAAAATGAGAAAGGGAAAAAGGACAAGGGCAGGGAAGGGAAGAAAGGAAAAAGAAAATGAAGGACAGTAGGAAGGAAGGAAGGAAGCAAGGAAGGAAGGAAGCAAGGAAGGAAGGAAGGAAGGAAGGAAGGAAGGAAGGAAGGAAGGAAGGAAGGAAGGAAGGGTGAGGCCTGCTTATCTGAGGGACCACCAATCTGATAGAAGAGAACCTGTGTAGGTTCTGAACTTTGAACCTGCCGTCCTCTCCTCGCTGCTCTCGACACTCGTTTGTCGGTTTGCACACTCTTGATTACCCAACTGGGGAACCTCACCAGCGCGGATGGGCCTGGAGTTCACTCCCTGTTTGTATCCAGAAGCTTCTCCTACTAGTTTCGATCGGGCGTGGTTTCTTCCCCCCCCCCACCTTCCGTGGCTGTTCCTTGACTGGGCTGTTGTTTTCAGCTTGATTGCTTGTCTGGTGTTAATCCCCGCTTATCTGGAGTGGATGAACTTCTGATCTTTTTTTTTTCCTTCTTAGACATTTTTTTTTTGGGGGGGGGGGTGTCTTTTTTAAATGGGCGTAAATACTGTGCCTCTCTACGTGTCCTTAGGACCAGGTTGTCTCCTGTGGTATCTGCAACGGTTGGCGTGTTCTGGCTCCCCTTCACTTAAACGGTGTCATTTATTTTATTTTATTTTATGGCGGGGGACGCCCAGCAGATGTGCTTACTCCATTGTGGCCTCTCCCCTCTGGAAGGAGGTTGGCCCTGAGATCAAGGGGGCTTTCTCTCCCCCCCATGGCCCTCCTCAAAGTCTGGAGAACTCTCCTTCCAAGCTTTGAGGGTTTTTTTAGGGGGGGGGGGTCTGTTTAGTGTTTGGTTTCCGCGTTAACGAGATTCAGCCTCTGTTTACTTGTCCACAGATCGTTATTGTTGTGTTGCTTGTGTTGTGATCTTTCCCAAGTCAGGCCCAATGGCTCCCGATTGAGAAACCGGTCCGTCAATCAATCAATCAATGCTATTGTGTCTCCTCTAATCCTTCTTTTCGCCAGACACCCCTAATTCCAGCCACTGTTCTTCGTAGGTTTTAGCCTCCTGTCTCCTAAAAATCACCTTTGTTGCTCTTCTCTGCACTCTTTCCAGAGTCTCCGCATCTTTTTTTTACACCGCGGTGACCCAAACTGGATCCCGCGTTCCAAGGGCAGCCTTTCCAAGGCCTTGTAAAGTGGTATTAATCTCCACGTGGTCTCGATTCAAACCCTCTGTCGATGCAGCCTAGGATTGTGTTGGCCTTTTGGGCTGCCGCCGCACATGTCTGGCTCACATTTAAATGATCGTCCACTAGGATGCCAAGATCCCACTAAGCCACGTTTCACCTAGCCTGGGCCTATACGGTTGTTTTTTTCTTGCCTAAGTGTGTTGTTGTTGTTGTTAGCTGCGAAGTCGTGTCCGACCCATCGCGACTCCACGGACAACGTTCCTCCAGGCCTTCCTGTCCTCTACCATCTTCTGGAGTCCATTTAAGCTCACGCCTCCTGCTTCAGTGACTCCATCCAGCCACCTCCTTCTCTGTCGTCCCCTTCTTCTCTCGCCCTCAATCTTTCCCAGCATTAGGCTCTTCTCCAGTGAGTCCTTCCTTCTCATGAGGTGGCCAAAGGATTTGAGTTTTAGCTTCAGGATCTGGCCTTCTAAAGAGCAGTCAGGGTTGATCTCCTCTAGGACTGACCGGTTTGATCGTCTTGCAGTCCAAGGGACTCCCAGGAGTCTCCTCCAGCACCAGAGTTCAAAGGCCTCCATTCTTTGGCGCTCAGTGCCTAAGTGTAGAATTTTATTTTTAATCTACGTTGAATTTTCTTCTTGTTGGATAAGGGCGCCTTGTTCCAAGTCTTTTTGGATCCCGAGCTTGTCTTCTGGCGTGTTGGCTACTCCTGCCAGCTTGGTTGTCACCTGCAGACTTGATGAGTTCCCCTCATCCGGTTTGACGGCAGGAGATGGACACCAGAGCCTCGTGGAGAACCACCATCTGCCCGTCCATCTGTCCCCTTTTCCTTGGTCTTGAGAAGAACCAGGCAAAGCTCCGAAGGCTGTGGGGATGGGGTGAGAATGTGGCATTTCTGAACGCCGATTAACCCGTCTCGCCCAGGCTTTCTAAAGAGTGACACCTTATGTCGTTGGTGTCGGCAAATACACACCACTCATCTCTCCGCTGGCTTTTTTTTCTCCCCAGCGAGGGAGACTCGGATGCCGATTCGGAGCTGGAAGACCGCGTGGACGGAGTGAAATCGTGGCTGTCGAAAAACAAGGGTTCCTGCAAGTCGGTCTCCGAGGACGGCAGTTTGAAGAGTAGCAGGTGGGCCTGGCACACTGGGGGCATCCCACCCATTGGGGGGGAGGGCAGGGGGTGGGGAAGGCTCCTGACTTTGCAGTTAGGGAATGGGGCAGCCCTAGGTGTTGGTGACCCATTCCTCTGGTTGCGTTGTGTGTAGTAACAGAATAAGAGAAGGACAGAGCTGCAGGGGACCTTGGAGGTCTTCTAGTCCAACCCTCTGCTTGAGCAGCGGACCCTGTACTAGAGGTGTGCAGCCTTGGGAACTTTTAAGATTTGGTGGACTTCAAATCCCAAAATTCCTCAGTCATCCAATCTTGGCCACTTTCAGACTGATGGACTTCAACTCCCATAATCCCCCAGCCGGCATGCTTTTAAAATGGGTGCACTTCACCTCCCAGAATTCCCCAGCCAGCCATGGTTTAAGAGGGGTGGACTTCAACTCCCAGAATCCCCCAGCCGGCATGCTTTTAAAATGGGTGGACTTCAACCCCCAGAATTCCCCAGCAAGACTGCTTTAAGAGGGGTGGACTTCAACCCCCAGAATTCCCTAGTCGGCATTCAAGATGGGTGGACTTCCTGCTGGCTGGGGAATTCTGGGATTTGAAGTCCACAAGTCCTTCAAGTTCCCAAGATTGGACACCTTTGCCCTATACAATTCCGGACAAACAGCTGTT
Source organism: Vipera latastei (assembly GCA_024294585.1). NCBI lineage: Eukaryota > Metazoa > Chordata > Lepidosauria > Squamata > Viperidae > Vipera > Vipera latastei. The sequence goes on from CM044354.1 coordinate 368,829,157, forward strand.
CAGTCTCTTCTTGAAAAACCTTCCACGCTGGAGCACCCACAGACTTCTGGAGACCAGGCGTTCCACTGATTAATTGTTAATTGATTAATCGATTAAATGCAGCCAGCTCCCAATCAAATACGATTGTGGGGAGCCGGCTGCGTTTGTTGCCAAAGAGAGAGAGAGGGAGAGAGAGAGAGAGGGAGAGAGAGAGAGAGAGAGAGAGAGAGAGAGAGAGAGAGAGAGAGAGAGAGAGAGAGAGAGAGAGAGAGAGAGAGAGAGAGAGAGAGAGAGAGTGAGAGAGAGAGAGATATCAGCGTGTGGATCCCCCCCAATCCTAAACTCAGTTAAGTGCCATAATCCTTTGCTAGATCACATACGAATGCTTTAAAAATCCCCTTTTCGCAATATCTCCTTGCCGTTCTTCCAAGGCTGGAGCAACTGTTCTTTGTCCTTGGGTTAGGAGTGGTGTGTTTGTGCGTGCAGGTGTGTGTGTGTGTGTGTGTGTGTGTGCGTGCGCACGCAGGCCCTCATTCTGGGCTCCGCAAGGCAGCTGTTTACCGAGTCCCTGCATGCTCCTTAGTAGCCCCTTCTGAGCACGCTCGCCTGCCCTTCTGAGGCTGTCCCCCTTGTGGGGTGAGGGTCCCACCCACGAATCTGTGACCCCCCCGGGCTCTCTCTTCTGCCCCCCCCACCTATTGCCCTTGAGGGCCCATTGACGTGAGGGGCCACTTCCACGAGGAGCCTCTCCTGCAGCCCCCAATCTGCAGGTGGGGTTGGGGTGGGGGGGTCCCAGTCTGGAACCCCTGGGGGAAAAAAGAAGCGAAGGCCACCCGGGGACTTTTTACACCCCCGTTTCTCTATTTTGGAGCCATTCTGGGTCCAGGTGGACGATAAACGGCGGGAAAGCCCCCCCCTGTGCTTTATTTAAACCTCGGCACTACATGTTCCATGCTCCCCACCCGCCTCTTTTTTATCCCCTTCCCCCTTCGGGGGCCAGGGTCTTATCCCAGGCTCCTACGCACCCCTGCCCAAGCCCCCCACCCAGATAGGGCTTCTCGTCAATGCCTCCCCTTCCCCGTATATCCCCCCCCTTTTCCCACTACCATCAGTGACCAGCAACCAGACGGGCTATTTATAGGACCCCCGTTGCCATAGCAACCCGCCGCAGCACGGGAGGAACAGCCTGGAGCTGTTGGCACCGGCACGGGCAGAGCCCAGCTCTCCAACTTGGGCAAGCCAGCGCCCGTTATTTGGGGAAGGGGCAGGAGATGGGGTGCTCCCCTCCGGGGACTGTCTCTGAGTGGCGTTTTGCCAGCCCAGTTCCTGCTCCTTCAGAATAGACTGGTTTCCCCTTTTTTGGGGGGTTTTTTTTCCAGGCATAGGCCCCCCCTGCCCTTTTTTAAACCTTCCATGCAGACGATTTCCCCCCCACCCCCAACCCGGGAGGAAAACACGGAGGCAGGTTGTCCTCGGCTCTGAAAGTTAGAAACAGCACTAATAACGTGCTGTTTTTCACACTTAACGACGGTCGCGGCATACCCCTGCGGTCACGGGATCAGAATTTCAGCCGCTCGGCAACCCGACTCGTATTGACGACGGTCGCAGCCTCCCGGAGATCACGCCATCCCCTTTTTTGCAACCTTCTGCCAAGCAGAGTCAATTGGGGGGGGGAGGGGAGAGAACAGGGGGGGAGGAATCCAGTTTCACTTAACGAAGCCAGTTTCACTTAAGGACCTTCACAGCTGCAGGGATTCACTTTTTTTTTTAAAATTCCATTTATATCCCGCCCTTCTCCGAAGACTCAGGGCGGCTTACAAGCTTAGTAGTAGCCTTCATTCTATGTATATGCCTGCTTATTAGGGCTTTCACACACCCCAAGCGGCATTATTACAAAGTCAGCTTATTGCCCCCAACAATCTGGGTCCTCCTTTTACCTACCTGGGAAGGATGGAAGGCTGAGTCAACCTTGAGCCTGGTGGGACTCGAACCTGCACTAATTGCAGGCAGCTGGGGTTACTTAAGGAGGCATTAGCCCACTGCTCCACCAAGGCTCTTTTGGACGGCTTTGGCCAAAAAGCTTGCCAAACTGGCTTGACAACTGCGTCGCGGAGTAACAGGGTTTAAAGGGCCCTTGGGGGGGGTCTTCTAATCCAGGGGTCCCCAATCACCCCCCCCCCCCGGTCTGTGGACCGGTACTGGGCCGCGACACGCTAGCAACCGATCCGCACAAACAAGCAAAGCCCCATCCGCGAGATGCAGCCAGCACGCAAAACCACAGCATCCTCCGGTCCGTGGAAAAACCTCTCTCCACGGAACCGGTCCCTGGTACCTGAAAGATTGGGGGGGGGGTCTCTGTTCTAGTCCAACCCCCCTGCTCAGGCAGGAGACCCCAGCGTGGTTCCGTCTGGCTTAGCCACAGATCGTTTGGGCTCGGGTGTGATTGTGAGTCGAGAAGCAGGCCTGTAATGGGTCTAATTTGTCCCTGCGCACGAACGCACCGCCTCTTGCTGTGGGAAACGGTTCTCCCCTTTTATTTGGGGCCCCCACTGGGAGAATCGATTGCTCCGTGCCGCCAGCGTTTTCAACAAAACAAATTGAAATCGATGGCAGGGGTGTTGTTGTTGTGGTTTTTTTTTTTTTTGGCTTTTTGTGTGTGTTTATTTCCCCCTTTCTGAAACAAAACCAAACAGAAACTCAACAGCGCTGGCACAGAATAGCGGCTTGATTTCCAGGAGGCCCCTTGCGAAGGCACGTCTTCCCCAGCTGGATCCCGGCTGCCGGAGCACGTCTCGGGCGCCTGCACCGCCTAGCAACAGCAGCGGCACTTTAGATTTATATACCGCTCAGCCCTCTGCGCGGTTTACAGAGTCAGCATCTTGGCCTTCTCCTCCAGCCTGGGTCCTCCTTTTAGCGACCACGGAAGGACGGAAGGCTGAGTCAACCTTGAGCCGGTCAGGATCCTGGCTGTGGGCAGAGTCTGCCTGCAATGCTGCATTCTAGCCACTGTGTCACCACTGCTTCCTTCCTTCCTTCCTTCCTTCCTTCCTTCCTTCCTTCCTTCCTTCATTCCTTCCTTCGCTCCTTCCTTCCTTCCTTCCTTCCTTCCTTCCTTCCTTCCTTCCTTCCTTCCTTCCTTCCTTCCTTCCTTCCTTCCTTCCTTCGCAATAACACTTAGATTTATATACCGCTTCAGACTGCTATACAGCGCTCTCTACCGTCCTTGGAAAGACGGAAGGCTGAGTCAACTTTGAGCTGGTCGGGATCGAACTCCTGGCAGTGGGTAGAGTTAGCCTGCAACAGTGCATTGTAACAACTGCGCCACTACAGCTTCCTTCCTTCTCCTCATTTCCTTTCTTGTTTTCCTTCCTTCCTTTCTCCCTCCCTTCTTTCCTCCCTCTCTCCTTCCCTCCCCAAGCAGTAGCACGTAGACTTATATACCACTTCATGGTGCTTTACAGCCCTCTCTGAGCGGTTTTACAGAGTCAGCCTATCTGCCCCCAACCATCTGGGTCCTCGTTTTACCGACCTCGGAAGGATGGAAGGCTGAGTCAACCTTGAGCCGGTCAGGATCGAACTTCCTAGCTGTGGGCAGAGCCAGCCTGCAATGCTGCATTCTAACCACTGGGACATCACAGCTTCTTTCCTTCGTGTTTTCCTTTCTTCCTTCCTTTCTTCCTTCCTTCCTTCCTTCCTTCCTTCCTTCCTTCCTTCCTTCCTTCCTTCCTTCCTTCCTTCCTTCCTTCCTTCCTTCTTTCCTTCCTTCCTTCCTTCCTTCCTTCTCTCACTCCCTCCCGCTTTACAATGCTTTATGGGCCTCTCTAAGAGGTTTGCAGAGTCAGCCTCTGGGTCCTCATTTTACTGACCTCAGAAGGCTGAGTCAACCTTGCGTCTGTCGGGATCGAACTCCTGGCAATGGGCAGAGTTTGTCTGCAATGCTGCATTCTAACCCCTGCGCCGTGCACAATCTGGTTATCCTCCAGTTAATCCTTTTTCTCTCTTTCCTGCTCTCTTCTCCCACTGTGGTCTCCTCCTGCCTGGGTCAGACCCCACCGTGACGCGACGGGCAAGGAGGCTAAGAACGGGGAGGACAGGCCGGCCTCTGTCATGAGCTCACTGAGCTATCGGAAGCGCACCAACCTCAAGGACTCCATTGGCGGGAAAGGGGACGAGGAGAGCCTCTTCTCTACCCTGAGCGAGCGCCCCAGCCTCGCCCCGACCGCTCTTTCCGCAAGGCTGCACGGGCCTCGGTGGCGGGCGGCTCAGACGAGAGTAGCTCCCTTGCCTCCTGGAAGAAGCCGCTCGGCGGAGGCCTAGAGGAGCTAAGCAAGAGGGGATCGGTCCTCTCGGAGAACAGCAGCCGCCTCCCCAAGGGCCTGGAGAAGCGCTGGTCCACCTCGGCGGCCGACTTTGATCGGACGTCAGTCCTCTCGGCCACGGTCAGTCAAAGTGCAGCCTCCTGGACTGGCCTTGAAGATGACACCCGCTCGTCCCTCAGCTTGGCCCTCTCCAGCCCTGGAAGCTCGCGGCGCAGCGCTTCTCGCTTGGATGACCTTAGCTCGTCCTACGGCCGCCCGGGCTCACGGATCTCCTTGAGCCGTTCCCAGCTGGACGACACGGCCAGCCTGGCCCCGAGCGACTCTCGCTCCCTCTGCAGCCAACACTCCGTCGCGCGCAGCCTCTCGATGCCTCCTCGGCCTCGGACGTCCACCTCGGATGACTTGCGGTTAGACGAAGTGGACATCCGGCCGGTCGGCCATCGGAGCTACCTCGACCCGGATCTGGAGGCAGCAATCAGCGAGGGTGCTCAACTACAAGCCCCGTCAAATTCAGGCGCTCCAGCCAGGATCCCCGACTCGGAGGAAGAGGACCGCAGGAGTGTCCGCAGTGCCAGGAGCACCACTCTGCTGGAGACCCCCGAGCACCCCGGCCAGCAGCCTCCGCCGGTCAGCCTCGGCCTTGGACTTCTACAGGCCTGATCAGCAAACGAAGGGTAGGAGGAGCCGAAAGCGGAGCTCCTCCAGTGACTCCTCCTCTTCCTCTTCCTCCTCCTCCTCTTCCTCTCCCGAGCGGCAGAGGAAGACCTCCAAAAAGCGTGCTAAGAAATCCAAGAAGAAGTCCAAGAAGAAGAAGCAACAGAGGTCCCACACCGGGTCGTCCTCGGAGTCTTCCTCCAGCTCCACCGTCTCCTATCGTAGCGACTCCAGCATCAAGAAGGGCCCGAAGCGTTCTGACGGGGAGAGCGGCGGTGTCCCCAGGGGAAGGGGGTCCCGAGGCTGGGAAGTCCACCAAGCAGCTGAAGAAGGAGGAGAAGAAACGGAAAAAGCAAGTGGACAGTCTGATGATGAAGTATCTGTATCGGCCGCGAGAGCGACTAAGGCAGGTGGTAGCATGGAGTGTGCCGAGTTTGAGCATGGTGTTCCTGGCTAATCTCTAACCTGGGTAGCGGACGGGTGGGAAGGGAGCTTTGGGGCTAACTTGACCCGTCAGCCTGCCCCAGCTTGATTTTCTAGGAAAGCAAGACGCTCAACTCCATTGGTAGCTAAAAGAATCTTCTTCTTCCTGGCGTTATTCCCGCGCTACGGCAGGGTCCGCTTTAAAAGCTCCCTTTTTACGACTTTCTAATCCCTGAACTCGGGGTAGAGTCACAGCGACTGGATGGAGCTGAGCGTTTACCGGCCCCAACGTGGAGTTGGCAGCAGATATATTTTTTTCTTTGCACCCAAGGAAATATCTGCCGCTACCTAGGATTGAACTCTCAACCTTCTGAATGGGAGGTTGCACATAAAACCTTCACAGTTAACTTGTCCCTTTTTCGTTCCACCTCCCTGCTATCTTATCACCCGCTTGGTCCAGTCGCATTCGAAGTTGTTTTGGTAACTGTCCCTGCAAAAGCGAGCTAGATCGTGAGCTGTTACCTTTCATTGCCCAAGCTCGTGACCTTGGGATGATGTCTCGGGATGGCACGATGCTTACGTCCGGTTTCCCTCATAGTTTATGGCAGGCTGGCATCTAACGAAGCAACTCTGCAGAGGTTCCAGCAATTTTCTGCATGGGGCTTGACTATGGAAGCTTGGAACCTCTTTGTGTTTTGGGAGACTGACCTCCAGCATGGGGTGTGTATCTCCAGGAACTAACCCTGTCCTTGTGGGTTGTGACTTTGTCCTCCCGTACCCAACTGTCTTGTCTGGATTGCAAGGATTGGCCAGTGACAACATCATTGCCTGATTGTGCCCGGTGGTTTGTAGGATGGTGGCAACCGTCGTCATGCAGTGGAGACGATCTCCACGGTCCTTGTTTTTTGGTGGTGTTGGAGGTGAGCTGCTGGTGTGAAGAACAATCTGGCAGTACTTTGGCCTATGGGACCCCTTCCAGCCTACAAGGAAGGTTGGCAGCTTCTGAAATTCATCATGGCAGCAGAAGTAGCCTTGGCACCCTCTGCTAGAAACCTCCTGGGAAGAACACAGGTGTCTCCGGCCATAGGACCAGATCCAGAAGAAGAGAAGAACCTGAAGAAGCTCTACCTTCTCAGAAGCCTTCAAGAATTGACTGCATTTATTTCCATATGCCAGGGTTTCTCAACCTTGGGCACTTGAAGAGGGGTGGACCAACTCCCAGAATTCCATATTAGCTGGAGGATGCGGGGAGTTGACAACCCACCCTTCTTGTAGCATGCTGAGTGGGGAATCCTGGGAAGTGGAAAGTCCACCCCCTCTTAAAGCAGGCTGGCTGGGGGATTCTGGGAGGTCCACCCCTCTTAAAGCAGGCTGGCTGGGGGATTCTGGGAGTGGAAGTCCTCCCCTCTTAAAGCAGGCTGGCTGGGGGATTCTGGGAGTGGAAGCCCACCCCTTCTTAAAGCAGGCTGGCTGGGGGGATTCTGGGAGTGGAAGCCCACCCCTTTTTAAAGCAGGCTGGCTGGGGGATTCTGGGAGTGGAAGTCTGCCCCTCTTAAAGCAGGCTGGCTAGAGGATTCTGGGAGTTGAAGTCCACCCCTCTTAAAGCATGCTGGCTGGGGAATTCTGGGAGCGGAAGTCCGTCCCTCTTAAAGCAGGCTGGCTGGGGGATTCTGGGAGTCGAAGTCCACCCCTCTTAAAGCAGGCTGGCTGGGGAATCATGGGAGTGGAGGTCCACCCCCTCTTCAAATGGACAAGGTTGAGAAAACTGCCTGAGAAAGTTAATGGGTCTACCTCATTCCTCCCCACATACGCGCCCTCTGAGACGTGGGAGGCCTGCGAGTGAGAAAAATCCTTTATTATTATTATTATTATTATTATTATTATTATTATTATTATTATTATTATTACAAAGAGTGGGGTAGAGAGAGAGATGCTTCATCTCAACCTCCTTCTCTTCGCTTCTCTGCAACTTTTCTTTGGTTCTGCATCGCCCCTTCTCCCTGCCTCAGGAAGGACGCAAGCCAACCCGTCACTTGCTCGGGGTTGGTTAGGACTGCAAAGCAGGACCTCGCCCTGCCTGCCCAAATCTAGGCCAAAATAAACCCGGAGAGGGCTCTCCTGGAGGGGAGCGGGCCCAGTTTGGGGTCTGAACTGCCTACATTGGCGGCCACGTAACAGAGTTGAGCGCCTGTTACTCGTCCCAGCTTCTGCCAACCTAGCAGTTCGAAAGCACGTAAAAATGCCAAGTAGAAAAATAGGGACCACTACGGTGGGAAGGGAACAGCGTTCCGTGCGGCCTTTGGCGTCCAGTCATGCCGGGCCACGTGACCACGGAGACGTCCTCGGACAAGCGCTGGCTCTTCAGCCTTGAAACGGAGATGAGCACCGGCCCCTAGAGTCGGAAACGACTAGCACGCATGTGCGGGGGAAACCTTTACCTTTACCCTTTTAAGATGTCCCAAGAAGAAGACATGGCCCCGGCCGTGCGGCTCCAGTAGGATCTCTCACTCTGCAAGGGTGGCCTTGAGACACACACAGACTCTCCTGGCCCACTTCTCCATCCTTCCCCCCCCTGCCCCATTTTTTTCCTCCAGCGAGCCTCTACCGAAGAGATGCCTGCCAAGCTTGGCAACATCCGGAAAGCCCCAACATTTGGCAGCTGTTCCGTCTTGCAGTGGGTGTCTTTGTTTGCCCACCTCGGAGACATGACAAGGGGAAGGGGAGCGATGGGGAGGGTCTCTGCAGCAAGTGTTAGCCGAGGGGGGAGGGGAGGAAAGCTGCAGCGGAGGCAAAGGCAATCGTTGCAGTGGGGCCCCCCCTCGTTCTGCACCCCCACCCAAATTATTTGTGTACTAAATTGGTTTCCGACAGCTTTGAACAGCGAGAACTATCTGGAAAGGCAAGGACCTGTGTTTGTGTGCATCTGTTTCTCTCTCTCTCTCTCTCTCTCTGTGTGTGTGTTTCTGTGCATGTGTGTGTGTGGTGTGTTTGCACAGGCTTTCTCCCACCCTCCTCTTTTTTTTTAAAGCAATTTCTTTTAAAATGTTCAATTGCCGGTGCAGCCTCCTGCAGCTGAGAGAATGTGTTGTGCTTGAGATTTCTTAATGCACTTAACGCTCCAGCTGATATAACAGAAATGGAGCCGGGAAGAATGGAATTGGGTTTTGGGCAAGTGGGGGGGGGGGGTGGGAGAGAGAGAGGGGGAAAGAGGGAAGAGAGAGAGGAGAGGGGGGGTCTCGAAGCCAGAGTGCACGCCCGGGGGAGGAGACATACAGAGAAGAAAGAAAGAAAGAAAGAAAGAAAGAAAGAAAGAAAGAAAGAAAGAAAGAAAGAAAGAAAGAAAGAAAGAAAGAAAGAAAGAAAGAAAGAAAGAAAGAAAGAAAGAAAGAAAGAAAGAAAATTACAGGTTTGGGGTGGGTAGGTGTACCCCCCACTCTTGTCTTGCTTTCTCCACCCACCTCTCTTCTCTGCAACACACACACACCCCATTTTGGTAAATTGCACATGGTGTTGTCTGGTATTGGAAGGCCCCGGAAGAGCCACGGTGGGGTAGCTCGCTTCCCCCCTTTTACTCCGGCATGGCCTTCCCAGAGTAGCCACCCTCTGTAACAGAATGACAGAGTTGGAAGGGACCTTGGAGGTCCACTAGTCCAACCCCCTGTGCAAGCTGGAGACTTTTAGACCATCCTGGTCAAAAGGTTTTGTCCACTCTTTTCTTGAAGACCTTCAGGGATGGAGCAGCCACAACTTCTGGAGGCAAGGAGTTCTGCTGGTTAATTGTTTTCCCTGTCAGGAAATTCCTCCTTAATTCCAGGTTGCTTCTCTCCTTGACGAGTTTCCATCCGTGATTCTTGTCCGGCCTTCAGGTCTCATTCCTCCTCCTCCTCCTCCTCCTCCTCCTCCTCCTCCTCCTCCTCCTCCTCCTCCTCCTCCTCCTCCTCCTCCTCCTCCTCCTCCTCCTCCTCTCCGGAGTCCCCCTCCCTTCTAGCACTGCTGATGTTCCCAAGTTGGGCACTGAAACATCTGCAAGAAAACAACCAAGCTCAGAGGACATCAAGGACCCCTCCGTCCTCCTCCTCTTCCTGCTCCTCTTCTTCTTCTTCCTCTTCCTCCTCCTCCTCGTCCTTTTTCTTTTTCTTCCTCCTCCTCTTCTTCTTCTTCCTCTTCCTCCTCCTCCTCTTCTTCTTCTTCCTCCTCTTCCTCTTCTTCCTCCTCCTCCTCTTCTTCTTCTTCTTCTTGTTCTTCTCCTTCTCCTCTCCTCCTCCTCCTCCTCTTCTTCTTCTTCCTCCTCCTCCTTCTCCTCCTCCTTCTCTTCTTCTTCTTCTTCTCCCTCCTCCTCCTCTTCCTCCTCCTCCTCCTTCTTCCTCCTCCTTCTTCCTCTTCTCCTCCTCCTCCTCCTCCCCTCCTCCTCCTCCTCCTCCTCTTCTTCTTCTTCTTCTTCTTCTTCTTCTTCTTCTTCTTCTTCTTCTTCTTCTTCTTCTTCTTCTTCTTCTTCTTCTTCTTCTTCTTCTTCTTCCTCTTCCTCTTCCTCTTCCTCTTCCTCTTCCTCCTCCTCCCTTCTAGCACCGTTGATGTTCCCTAGTTGGGTCATGAAACGTCTTGCAAGGAAAACCACCCAGCTCAGACGGCACCAGGGACCCCTTCATTTCAACCCTGAGCTACAGTGAAGTATCCCATGGCGGCCACAGACCGGTCCCTGCTCAGAGGGATTTTGGCCACCCCGTGGAGGCAGCCCGTGTCAGGGTCACCTCCTCCCCTCCCGGGGCGTCTCTGGCACCCAAGGGGGCACCTCAACCTGCTGCGTGGGCGTTTCCACCACCTCTTACATCACAGGTCTTCCTCGCTTGACGGATGCCAGCCCCCTTTTCTCGGCTTTTCTGCTCTTGGATTGACACCTGAGGCCCTCTCTGCTTCTTTCCAAGTTCACCGCTTCTGACGATCTCCTAAAAATACCTCTCTTAAAAAGAAGCCTGTTGGGGCTGCGTCCGGCTTTGACTTTGGGGGCCTGGGAGGGGTCCCTCCCTCCGGGTTAGGGTCACTTTCCCCCTGTTGGAGGGACAGTTCAGGGAGCAAGGTGTGCCTAGCCCACAGGTCTGCAACCCGCGGCTCCGGAGCCGCATGCGGCTCTTTCAGCCATCCCCTGCGGCTCCCAGTCCTCTGCCATGTGCAATCCCCCCCCAAAAAAAAGGTGGGACTAAAAAAGTTCAACCAATCAATTCAAATATGCAGGGTAGGTGCATATCTCGCCTTGGCTCCACTCTTCAGTCAAACCCTGTTCTGCACATGCGCGCATGTACGCGCATGTGCACACATTTTTTGTGGCTCCCAGTTTTTCCTTTTGTGAGGGAACCGGTTCCGAGTGGCTCTTTCACTGTTTCAGGTTGCTGGACCCCTGGCCTAGCCTAACAAAGAGGAGGAGCGGGGTGACATGACGGCAGCCTTCCAGTATTTGAGGGGCTGCCCCAGAGAAGGGGGGGGGGTTTCCACCTGTTCTCCGAAGCACCTGAGCACAGGACAAGAAGCAGCGGATGGAAACTGACCAAGGAGAGAAGCAACCTGGAACTAAGGAGAAACTTCCTGACAGTGAGCGACAATTAACCAGTGGAACTCCTGGCCACCAGACTTTGTGGGTGCTTCATCACTGGAGGTTTTTAAGCAGAGACTGGATAAGCTTTTTGACCAAGATGGTCTGTCTTGGACAGGGGCTTGGACTAGATGACCTCCAAGGTCCCTTCCAGCCCTAGGAGTCTATAATTCAAGGAGGGAGGGAGGGAGGACAGTGGATGCTATCTAATCAAGGAATCAACCTAGAATTAAGGAGAAAATCCCTAACTCTTGAGGACAACTAACCAGTGGGACAGCGTGCCAACCAGAAGTTGTGGGTGCTCCATCACTGGAGGTTTTTTAAGAAGAGACTGATAAGCTTTTTGACCAAGATGGTCTGTCTTGGACAGGGGCTTGGACTAGATGACCTCCAAGGTCCCTTCCAGCCCTAGGAGTCTATAATTCAAGGAGGGAGGGAGGGAGGACAGTGGATGCTATCTAATCAAGGAATCAACCTAGAATTAAGGAGAAAATCCCTAACTCTTGAGGACAACTAACCAGTGGGACAGCGTGCCAACCAGAAGTTGTGGGTGCTCCATCACTGGAGGTTTTTTAAGAAGAGACTGGATAAGCTTTTTTGACCAAGATGGTCTGTCTTGGGACAGGGGGTTGGACTAGATGACCTCCAAGGTCCCTTCCAGCCCTAGGATTTTAGAGTCTGGCCCTCTCCCCTTTCTAAGCAGCAAGTAGGATCCCATCCGAAGCTCCCAGACGTGGCCAGATCGCCCAGGGCCTTGAATCTTTCCCCAGGAAGCTGTTGCACAAAGCTGGAGCCGGCCCCCTCCTCGTATCCGTCTGAGGATCGGACCCCCCCCCCCCCGCTGGTTCCAGCTCCCCTAATTGCAGCCAGCCGTGGAAGCCACTTAACTAATTTGGGGTGACGGGAATGGAGGGCACGTTTCCGGTCCCCCAAATCCTCCCACGGGCAAATTCCTCCAGCTGCCAGGGAGGGAATTTGCAAATCATTCCATATAATGAACTAATTGAGGTGGGCATTTGGGGGTGTTTTTTTTTCCTCTCTCCCTCCCTCCCTCTCTATTTCTCTCTCCTCTCTCTCTTTCACCCCCTTTCTCTCTCCCTCTCTTTCTCCCTCTCTCTCAACTCTATTTCTCCCCCTCTCTTTTTCTCTCTCTCTCCCTCTCTCTATTTCTCTCTTCTCTCTCTTTCACCCCCTTTCTCTCTCCCTCTCTCTTTCTCCCTCTCCACTCTCTATTTCTCCCCCTCTCTCTTTTTCTCCATCTCTCCCTCCCTTTCTCTCTCTCTCTCTCCCTCTCTCTATTTCTCTCCCCCTCTCTTTCTCTCCCTCTCTCTCTTTCTCCTTCTCTCTATTTCTCTCTCCCTCTCTCTTCTTCCCTCTCTCCCTCTCTCTATTTCTCCCTTTCTCTCTTTTCCTCTCTCCCCCCTCTCTCTTTTTCTCCATCTCTCCCTCCCTTTCTCTCTCTGTCTATTTTTTTTTCTCCCTCCCTTTCTTTCTCTCTCCCTCTCTCTATTTCTCTTCCCCTCTTTCTCCCCCTCTCTCTCTTTCACCTTCTCTCTCTTTCTCTCTCCCTCTCTCTTCTTCTCTCCCTCTCTCTATTTCTTTCTCTCTTTCTCCCTCTCTCTCTCTTTCTCTCTCCCTCTCTCTTCTTCCCTCCCTCTCTCTCTTTCTCTCTCTCTCTCCCTCTCTTCTCTCCCCCTCCCTCTCTCTCCCTGAGACAGATAGGGGTGAAATTCTCAACAAATGCCTGATTTGCTACAGATTATTTGCTTAGCTCTGATCACTGCAAGGTGGTGGGGAGAGTAAATCACCACGGAATGCCCTGAAAGGGATCTTGGGGGGGGGCTGGCAGGGGGGCTGTAGGAGAGAGAGAAAATAAGAAAATAAAAATAATAATGCAGAAATGAGTAATGAGGTCTGGGGAACGCAAGCTGCTGGCTTCACCGTTTCCATGGAGGAGACGGTGGGAGCCAGGCGGGCGATTCAGCAGCTGCCACGTTCAAGCAGACGGGGGGGGGGGCTGGCCTTTTCCCAAGCCCTCCGTTGCAGTCCTCGACTTACGGCCACGACTGAGCCCCAGAATTGCTAAGCCAGACGGTTGTTAACGGTCGGTCCAGAACAGTTGGCCAGCGGAACGGCCTGCCTCCAGACGTTGGGAATGCTCCCAACACTGGAGGGAATGATGGGCTTGCAACTTCCAAGCACCCCTGACCCCCCCCCACCCCCCCCACACACACCTACCCTCCTGGACAAGAACGCCGGTGGGGTAAAACTGTGTCCCAGTAGGTTTCCGTGACCCCACACCCAGTTCCCACCAGCCGGATAGCTGATGGCCGGCAAATGATTTTCATAATCAATAAGTGGATGGTAATGAATGTTTTATTTCCTCCCTCGGCAGCCCCCTGCGGCCCCTGGAGACTCTTCACCTGCGAGCGATCGGACGAGGAGCGCTACTTCTCCGACGGCCCCCACCGACCCCCCCCATTTCCCGGAGTTACCTGAGTGACAGCGACTCGGAGAGCAAGCCACTGGACAGCACAGCCTAGACCCCGGGGGGGGGGAGGCGGCTGGTGGGCCCCGGGCCCTTTCCCCCGGGCCCCTCCCTCTTGCTCTGCGGTGGGCGCAGCCCGGCAAGGTGCCCCCCCCCGTTTGGCTGCTAAGGGGGGAGGGGGTCCCTCCGCCTCCAGCCAGCAGACTCTGCTGTCGCCCGTCGGGGCAATGGAGCACCCGGGGCCGGCAGGGGGCAGGCTTGCGCCCCCTCCCCCACTTTGCGGACCTGTGTGTGCCCGATGGGCTTTGTGCTCCCGCCCAGCTCACCTCCCATGCCCCCCCCCTCTGGCAGGACTGCTCCGTCTGTGTGTGTGTGTGTGTGTGTGTGGTGGGTGGGGGGCTCCTTGCCGGTCCTTTGTCTCGCCCCTCGAGAGCCCCAATGGAAAGCCATCCCCCCCTCCTAAGCCCCCTCCCCGGCAGGGATTTTAATTAAGGTTGAACCAGAAAGGGGTCTCTCTGCACCCACACGCCCAGCCTGTCTCACCCCCCTCCTCCCTCCCTCCCTCCTCCCTCCCTTCGTTCTCTTCCTTCCTCCCTCCCTCCCTCCCTTCTTCCTCTCATTTCCATCTTCCTTCCTTCCTTATTTCCATCTTCCTTTTTTCTCTCCTTCCTTCCCTCCTTCCTTCCTTCCTTCCTCTCATTTTCATCTTCCTTTCATTTCCTTCTTCCTTCCTTCTCTCCTTCCTCTCATTTCCATCTTCCTTCTTCCTCATTTCCATCTTCCTTTTTTCTCTCCTTCCTTCCCCTCCTTCCCTCCTTCTTCCTTCCTTCCTTCCTCCCTTCCTTCCTCTCATTTCCATCTTCCTTTCATTTCCTTCCTTCCTTCCTTCTCTCCTTCCTTCCTTCCTCTCATTTCCATTTTCCTTCCTTCCTTCTCATTCCTTTCTTTTTCCTTCTCTTTCCTTTCCTTTCCTTTCCTTTCCTTTCCTTTCCTTTCCTTTCCTTTCCTTTCCTTTCCTTTCCTTTCCTTTCCTTTCCTTTCCTTTCCTTTCCTTTCCTTTCCCTTCCTTTCCTTTCCTTTCCTTTCCTTTCCTTTCCTTTCCTTTCCCTCCTTTCCTTTCCTTTCCTTTTCTTTCCTTTCCTTTCCTTTCTCTTCTTCCTTCCTTCCTTCCTTCCTTCCTTCCTCCCATTTCCTTTCTTCCTGGGTGGGGGGGAAGAAAGAGCGAAGGCCTCCTGGAGACTCAGCTGCCTTGTGGGCTGGATCACCTGGCACTTGTGCAGCCCACCACCACCGCCACCGCCAGCACCGCACTGCGTGGGCTTTTCCCCCTCCCCCCCCATTTGCAGGCACTTGATTCCCACGGTTTGGACACCTGGCAGCAAAATCAGCCCCCCCTCCCTCTCCCCATCTGCTGCAGCCACCACACAACTCCCCCCCACACACACACACAGTTGCACGCTGGGTCCAGCCTGCACCCGCTTCCTTTGCTCACGTCCGAGTGGCCTTTTCTGCCCCCCTTCCCCAAATCCCCCCTCCCTCCTTTGCAAGCGGCTGGGTGGCTATCAAGAGGGCATCCTGCCCCCCCCGTTTCTCCCCCCCACCCCCACCCCCCGTCTCACTTCTCCTCTGTCTGGGTTGGATTGCTACTTCTTTTGCACTACTTCGATTGTGCGTTTTATTTTATTTCCCTCCCTCCCCCACCCCCCCAATCTGTCGACTTTAAATAAGAAAATAAATGTCATTTACGGCTGGCGAAGACCTCGGTTATTTTTTTTTATCTGGGTTTTTTTGGATCAAAATTCAGACAAGCTCGCAACTGGCACGGACTTGTGATGGTTGCAGCATCCCTGTGTGTGTGTCTGTGTGTGTGTGTGTGTGTGACGTGATCCCCTTTTGCGACCGGCAAGCAAAGCCAATGGGGGAAGCCGGGTTCCCTTCACAACGGTGTCACTTACTTAACAACCGCAGCGATTCGCTTAACAACCGAGGCAAAAAATGTTGTAAAATGGGGCAAAACTGACTTAAATGTCTCACTTAGCGACATAAATTCTAGGCTCGGTTGTGGGGTTGGACTAGAAGACCTCCAGGGTCCCTTCCAGCCCTAGGATTCTATGATTCTGGAAGGAAGGAAGGATTACCTCCTTAAGCTGCTCTTCAAGGTTTATTTCTAAGAAGAAATCAATTGGGGGAAACGTAAATGAAGATTGAAGATCAACGGGAACACAGCTTAACCTGGATGTTTTCAAGAAGAGGTGATAGACCAGCGTTTGTCCAAGATGGGACGAGTGTTTCTGCCTTGGCGTGGGGTTGGGCGAGATGACCTCCACGGCCCCTTCCAGGCCTGATAATCCTGTGATTTTACTCGGTTGCCTAGTAGTTGCCTTGGTGGAGCAGTGGGCTAATGCCTCCTTAAATAACACCAGCTGCCTGCAATTAGTGCAGGTTCGAGTCCCACCAGGCTCAAGGTTGACTCAGCCTTCCATCCTTCCCAGGTAGGTCAAATGAGGACCCAGATTGTTGGGGGGCAATTAAGCTGACTTTGTAATAATGCCGCTTGGGGGTGTGTGTGAAAGCCCTAATAAGCAGGCATATACATAGAATGAAGGCTACTGCTAAGCTTGTAAGCCGCCCTGAGTCTTCGGAGAAGGACGGGATTTAAATAGAATTTAAAAAAAAAAAAAAAGAATTCTGGAGTTGAAGTCCACAAGTCTTTAAAGCTGGCTATGGGATTCTGGGAGTTGAAGTCCAGGAGTCATAAAAGCCAAGGTTGCCTATCCGTGGTATAGGCTCTCCTGCTTGAGCGGGGGTGGGGGTGGGGGGGTGGATTAGAAGACCTCCAGGTCCCTTCCATCTCTGTTCTTTTAAACTGGAGAGCGGAAAAAAAAAGGCTGATCCCTGTAAGCAGAATCTGTGTGGCTTTGCATAGGAAAAAAAGGGGTTGGGGGGGGGGGGTTTGGCTGTTGCATAGCAGAAAGCTGCAGGGAATCGGCTCTCGCTGGCAGCCAAGAGGGGTTATTAAGATGATTATTTATTCAACTGCTCCACCAATCTGTTTGGTTAACACCAGCCTCCCCTAAAAACACCCCCTTAACCACTGGGAATCGAGAAAGAGATGGGCATCGGATCCCTTTTTGGATCTTCACGCCTCCCCCCCCCCCCATCTTTCCCTTGGCGGCTCTGACACACACACACACACACACACACACACACACACACACACACAGAGACGTATTTCCCAGTTTAGCTTCAGAATCTCAGCTAAAAGCCCTCTTCTCCGCCAAATGCAAGCTAAACATTCAAATCCCTTTTTTTTCAAGGAAATGAGTTTGAGCTGCGATGATCACAGTGCAAAAAAAAAAAAAAAGGAGAGGGGAAAAAAGGCATCAAGGGGCATTATTCCAGCATTTGCAAATAATTATTATTCTGGTGGGGGGAAACCCAGGAGCGAAGGCCTCCTAGACCTCCATAAGCCTTAAATTTGTTTTGTTTTCCCCCCCCTGCTAATAAAAAGTGAGCTGGCACCCTTTTTTTGGGGGGGGTGAGAACAGGCCAACAAGTGGGGGTCCTCTGCACATGGAGTTAGGGGAACATGGAAGCTGGTGCCCAGCTGGGTGGGCTAGGAACAAGTTATAGTCCTAGTCCTCGGGTTACGACCGTAATGGAGCCTGCCCAGAGCAGTTGTAAGTTGCAACGGTTGTAAAACAACTTTTAAGACCTGTGGACGACAACTCCCAGAATTCCCCAGCCAGCCATGTCCACAGGTTTTAAAGCTGGCTGGGGGGATTCTGGGAGTGGAAGTCCACAAATCTTAAAGCTGGCTGGGGAATTCTGGGACTAGGAAGTTCATAAGTTTTAAAGCTGGCTGGGGGATTCTGGGAGTTGAAGTCCACAAGTCTTAAAGCTGTCAGGGAATTCTGGGAGTTGGAAGTTCATAAGTCTTACGCTGGCTGGGGAATTCTGGGAGTTGAAGTCCATAAGGCTTAAAGCTGGCTGGGGAATTCTGGAAGTCCACAACTCTTAAAGATGCCACGGTTGGACACCCCTGGGTTGTGGGGCCGGCATGATACTACAATGTTTTTTGCAGTGGTCCTTAAGCGAATCTAATGGCCATAAGTTTGAATACTGCAGTTGTTAAGCCGTAACAACTATGGTCTGCTAGGATGGGATTCGGTGCGGGGTTTCCGACAAACACAAAATGCAACCCCCTGACCGTGAGACCCTGCCGATGGCTGTCAACATGACCCTAAGTGTGTCCGTGTGTCGCAATCTGACTCAGTTTTTATGCTGTTTTTTGCAGTGGCTGTTAAGCAGATGCAGTGGTCGTAAGTGTGAACCCCTTGGTTGTTAAGTCAGCACCACAGTTGCAATCCATTGTTACGGCCCAGTTTTGCTGAAAACCAGAAATAAGCGCTGTTTTGGGGGCAAAACCGTTGTAAGACACAAGTTATGTGGCCCTGGTGCTGAAGGCCCGAAGTGCGATTGTGTGACCACAACATCTGTGTGTTTATGTGTGTGTGTGTGTGTGTGTGTGTGTGTGTGTGTGTGAGAGAGAGAGAGAGAGAGAGAGAGAGAGAGAGTCTATTGGAACATCAAATCCAGGTTATAAATCCCTTTTTACAAGTAGGTGGTCACTCCAAACCGTCGCTAAGCAATTAGTCGTAAGACGAGGACTGCCTGCAGCCTCCCAAAGGCTTGCTCCCCAGGGCCACAGGATCTCCAGTGATCTCCCCGCTTCTCTGATCTTCTCTCCCCCACCCCCAAGCAGAGGCAGGGAGGGTTGCTGTGGGACGTAGCCAATCCAGACCACAAATCCTGGCTTGTGTGGAACAGATGGGCCAGGCTTGAGCGCTCTGCTGCCTGGGAGAGGGGGAGGGGCTTCCACACCAGCGGCTTTGCGCGGACCGTAATCCTCCAGGGCAATCGCCAGGCGTAAATAACAGCTTTGTGGAGATGAAGCCGATGGAGATGCCTCCTGGATTTTAAAGGCTCTTCTGGCACCAGAGAGGCTGGGGGAGGGAGGTGCTGGTTGGGGAGGGGTCCTCTGCTTGAGCTGCGGACCCCTGCCCTGGCCAGTTGGCTTGTGGAAGCAGCCAGGTCAGAAGAACTGAGGTGGATGGGACCTTGGAGGTCTTCTAGTCCAACCCCCTGCTCAAGTAGGAGACCCTATACCCTATACCAGGGGTCTTCAAGCCTGCATTGGCAGTTTGGGGTGTCCAGGGCTTTAAGACGGGTCTTCCAAATGTGGCCCTTTTATGGCTTTTGAACTTCAACTCCCAGAATTCCTCAGCCAGGGAGTTGAAGTCCACCAGTCCTAAAAGGGCCAAGTTGGAAGACCCCTGCCCTAGACCATCTCAGAGAAGCGACTGTCCAGTCTCTTCGTAAAAAACCTCCAGTGAGGTCATCTAGCTGGGCCCTGAAACATCTCCCAGAAAACCGCCAAGCTCAGAGAGGCGCCGAGGACTCCTCCTTTCAGCCCTGGACTACAATCCCCCTTCGTGGGAATTGGGGCTGTGCAGCCCCCCCACCCCCTCCCCGCTTCTCCAGCCAGTACTAGATCCGGCTGGCAGAGGTGGGTTCCTGACGCCCCCCTCCCTCTTCTGGCTCCGGCCGCTGTTGGCAGCCTGGGCCAGACAGAAATGCTTTTAAGAGGATTTTAACATGCGGGCGGGCGGAAAAGCCCCCCCCCCCGTTCCCCCCCCTCCAGGATTGGAATCAGGCGCAGTCGGTCTGGCGAAAAACTCAGCCCACGGCAAAGAGGCCATCCCACTTTTAGGACACCCCCAGGGCTCCATGTAGCCCAGATGGGCCGGGCTGGGGAGGGGGAGGCAGAATGCAGACTAGAATGCAGAATGAGAGAGTCGGGAGGGACCTTGGAGGTCATCTAGTCCGACCCTCTGCTGGAGCAGGAGAGCCTACACCACCTTGGAACTTTACGACTCGTGGACTTCAACTCCCATAATTCCTCAGATGGACTACAGAAAAGAATACAGAATAACAGGGTCAGAAGGGACCTTGGAGATCATCTAGCCCAACCCTCTGCTGGAGCAGGAGATCCTACACCAGGGGTGTCCAACCTTGGAACTTTATGACTCGTGGACTTCAACTCCCAGAATTCTCCAGATGATATACAGAATAGAAAACGGAATAACAGGGTCAGAAGGGACCTTGGAGGTCATCTAGTCCAACCCTCTGCTGGAGCAGGAGGTCCTACACCAGGGATGTCCAACCTTGGAAGTTAAGCCTCGTGGATTTCAGCTCCCAGAATTCCCCGCTGACTTTGCTTCTCAGAAGATCGCAGTGGTGATCATGTGACCTCAGGACGCTGCAACTGTCATATGTACACGCCAGTTGCCAAGTGCCCGAGTTTGGATCACATGACCCTGGGGATGCTGTGATGGTTGTAAGTGTGAGGATTGGTCACACAAAGTCCCTTTTTTTCAGTGCTGTTGCGACATCAAGCAGTCGTTAATTGAACGGCTATAAGTCAAGGACTTCCTATACAGGTTAGTCCTCAACGTACGACCGCAATGGAGCCCAAAATTTACATTGGCTAAGGGAGAAATTTGTTAAGCGAGTTTTGTCCCATTTTTACAACTATTCCTGCCACTTTCATTAAGCAAATGACTGCCGTTGTTAAGTGAGTCACACAGTTGTTAAGTGAATCCAGCTTCCCTATTGACTCTGTTGGAAGGTCACAAAAGGGAATAGAATAGAATAGAATAGAATAGAATAGAATAGAATAGAATAGAATAGAATAGAATAGAATAGAATAGAATAGAATAGAATAGAATAGAATAGAATTAAAGCAGAGTAAAATAGAATAGAATAGAATAGAATATGGAATAGAATATAGAATGAAATAGAATAGAATAGAATAGAATAGAATAGAATAGAATAGAATAGAATAGAATAGAATAGAATAGAATAGAATAGAATAGAATAGAATAGAAAATATGGAATGGAATGGAATGGAATAGAATAGAATAGAAAATATGGAATGGAATGGAATGGAATAGAATAGAATAGAATAGAATAGAATAGAATAGAATAGAATAGAATAGAATAGAATAGAAAATATGGAATGGAATGGAATAGAATAGAATAGAATAGAATAGAATAGAATAGAATAGAATAGAATAGAATAGAATAGAATAGAATAGAATAGAATAGAATTACGGAATAGAATAGAATAGAATAGAATAGAATAGAATAGAATAGAATAGAATAGAATAGAATAGAATAGAATAATAGAATAGAATAGAATAGAATAGAATAGAATAGAATAGAATAGAATAGAATAGAATAGAATAGAATAGAATAGAATAGAATAGAATAGAATAGAATAGAATAGAAAATATGGAATGGAATGGAATGGAATGGAATGGAATGGAATGGAATGGAATAGAATAGAATAGAAAATATGGAATGGAATGGAATGGAATGGAATGGAATGGAATAGAATAGAATAGAAAATATGGAATGGAATGGAATAGAATAGAATAGAATAGAATAGAATAGAATAGAATAGAATAGAATAGAATAGAATAGAATAGAATAGAATAGAATAGAAAATATGGAATGGAATGGAATGGAATGGAATAGAATAGAATAGAATAGAATAGAATAGAATAGAATAGAATAGAATAGAATAGAATAGAATAGAATAGAATAGAATAGAGTTGAGAGGGACCTTGGAGGTCTTCTAGTCCATCCCCCTGCTCAAGCAGGAGAACCTACACCAACTCAGACAGGTGACTGTCCAGTCTCTTCTTAAAAACCTCCAGTGATGGAGCGCCCACGATTTCTGGTGGCAAGCTGTTCCACTGGTTGATTGGGATCACGTGACTTCCATGATACCGCATCCATTGTAAATGTGAGTCAATTGTCAAGCATCCGAATGTAAATCACGTGAGCACGGGAAACGCTGCAATGGTCGTGTGAAAAGCGGTCCCAAGTAGTCTCTTTTTTTTTCAGTGCCGTCATAAGTTCGAACGGTCGCTAAGTGAACTGTCGTAAATAGAGGACTTGCCTGTATTTTGCAAGTTGGCCGTGCCTGGCTTCTTGCTAGCCCAGATTAAGCCAGACACAAACACCATGGGTTCCTGGCACCGATGCAGACACACACACACACACACACACACACACACCGAGTGTGTTGGGGTTTATTTATTATTTATTTATTATTTAAATTTATATACCGCCCTATTCCCATAGGACTCAGGGCGGTTTACAGGGAAAATTAAAATACATAGTATACAAAATTAAAATCAATTAAAGCTATTAATTAAATTACAGTCCCTGAAGTTAAACTAAAACCCAATTAAATTAAATTAAATTAAAACCCCTCAGTCTGGGCCAAACAGCTCGAAGAACCAGGTTTTCAAGTCCCGGCGAAATGAGCGAAGGGTTGACAACCAAGAACCAATTCTAGCCAGTGCATTATTATTATTATTATTTTTGACCAAACATTTTATGCAACACCTCAGCCTTGCAAGCTAGCATCTGCATGCGGGATTCCACTTTGTTTTCTTTCGAAAGACATCTGGGGTAAAGCCAGAAAAATCTGTTTATCTGGGCCTTTTTTGTTATTCTTTTTAAAAAAATGTTCTATTCTCCGATCTTACATTTTTTAACATCTCCGGCAGTTAACAACGATTTTCCTTTGACTTTGAGAAAAAGCAGCATCTGCTATAGAGACCTTGGCGGCTGGGCTTAATTGGAAAAAATGCAACTTTTGTTGTGTGTTTTTTTTTTTTTTTTTTTTTTTGAGGTCAGGATAAATACTTTCTGCCCCAATTAGTTAAGCCAGAAGTCTCTGACTTTCTTTATGGTTTCCTTCCCTTTCAAAAAAAATAAAAATAAAAAATAAATTAAAATTCTTCGGAAGGATCTGACGATTTAGTTTTTGCTGGTGGATTTCCAAATGTCATTAGGGAACATAATTAAGAGGCAGTTTGCGATTTATAAGCAGGGTTGATTTAAATATTTTACGTTTATAACGTTAGATGTAATTGGAAGCCAACCAGGGCGGCCAATACATTTTGAATGTAAATAAGTAAATCATAAAAAAATGATGGGGACTTAACGTCCATCGGTTGCTTGTAAAGCGCCAGAAGGCCGGACAAGAAACAATGGATGGAAACTCATCAAGAAGAGAAGCAACCTGGAATTAAGGAGAAATATCCTGACTGTGAGAATAATTAACCAGGGGAACTCCTGGCCTCCAGAAATTGCGGCTGCTCAAACACTGGAGGTTTTCAAGAAGAGACTGGACAGTCACCTGTCTGAGGTGGTATAGGTTCTCCTGCTTGAACAGGGGGCTGGACTAGAAGACCTCCAAGGTCCCTTCTAGCTCTGTTCTGTTCTGTTCTGTTCTGTTCTGTTCCATTCTGTAATTCTATTCTGTTCCGTAATTCTATTCTATTCTATTCTATTCTATTCTATTCTATTCTATTCTATTCTATTCTATTCTATTCTATTCTATTCTATTCTATTCTATTCTATTCTATTCTATTCCATTTAATTTCTATTATATTCTATTCTATTCTGTTCTGTTCTGTTCTGTTCTGTTCTATTCTATTCTATTCCATTTAATTTTTATTCTATTCTATTCTATTCTATTCTATTCTATTCTATTCTATTCTATTCTATTCTATTCTATTCTATTCTATTCCATTTAATTTCTATTCTATTCTGTTCTGTTCTGTTCTGTTCTATTCTATTCTATTCTATTCTATTCTATTCTATTCTATTCTATTCTATTCTATTCTATTCTATTCTATTCCATTTAATTTTTATTCTATTCTATTCTATTCTATTCTATTCTATTCTATTCTATTCTATTCTATTCTATTCTATTCTATTCTATTCTATTCTATTCTATTCTATTCTGCAATGTGATCATTAAGTGAATTAGTTTATGACCTTTTTGTCTGCAGTCGTTAAATGAATCACCCGGTCATTAAATGAATCTGGCTTCCCCCTATTGACTTGGCTTGTTGGAAGCCGCCTGGGAAGGTGAAAAATGGGGATCATGTGACTTCAGGATGGTGCAAGCATCCTAAATGCAGCCTTACCTCAACTTACGAGCGTTCCCTTTAGTGACCCTTCAAAGGCAGAACACGGAAAAAAGGTGAGTTCTGAGCGTTCCTCACACTTACAACCTTCCTGGCATTACAGCCACGTGATGAAAACCTGTGCTCTCGTCAACCGGCATTTATGACAGTTGCAGTGTCCCGGATCACGTGACTGTAATGCTATGATGGTTGTAAGTGTGAGGACTGCTCAGAACTCACCTTTTTTTCAGGGTTGTGCCTTTGAACGGTCACTAAACAGAACTGTCGTAAGTGGAGGACTACTTGCATCCACGATGCTTGCAGGTCACGTGATCCCCATTTGCGACCATCCCAACCGGCGTCCGACAAGTAGAGATTCACTTAACGACTCTGTGATTCGCTTAGCAGCCGTGGCGAAAAGGTCACAGAATTGGGAGCAGATCCCTTAACAACCGTCCGGCTTAGCCACAGAAATTCTTGACCCGATCGGGGTTGCATGCGAACTGTACAGACCACTTTGCCAAATGCCTGGGTTGCGACTGTATGGCTTGTCAAAAATGCAAGGATTGCTCACGAGTCGCTTTGCTCATGAGCCCCATCGTGAATTTGGACCGTCGCTAAATGAACGTTGGCGGAGAACTCACATTTAGGACGGTTGCCGTATCCCCGAGTCAGGTCATCCCCTTTTGCAACCTTCCCAGCCAGATTCCGACAAGCAAAGTGGGTCGAAAAAGATGGATTTACTGAAAAACTCACATTTATGATGGTTGCCGTATCCCTGAGTCATGTGATCCCCTTTTGCAACCTTCCCAGCTGGATTCCGACAAGCAAAGTTGATTGAAAAAGATGGATTTACTTAGCGACTCACATTTATGACGGTTGCCATATCCCCGAGTCACGTGGTCCCCTTTTGCAACCTTCCCAGCTGGGTTCCGACAAGCGAAGTCGATCGAAAAAGATGGATTTACTTAGTGACTCACATTTATGACGGTTGCCATATCCCCGAGTCACATGATCCCCTTTTGCAACCTTCCCAGCTGGGTTCCGACAAGCAAAGTCGATCGAAAAAGGTGATTCGTTTAGCGACCAAGTAACTCACTTAACAACTGCAGAGATTCACTTAGCAACCATGTCAAGACAAGTCGCACTATGGAGCAAAGCTCGCTTACAAACCGTGTGGCTTAGTGACAGGAATGCCGGCCTCCATTGACGTCATAAGTCGAGAACTACCTGTCTGTCCACCATTGTCTGGTCTTCAAAAAACACACATGGTCCGTTTCACACAGGAGGAGAAGTGCATTGTTGCCTTCCTTTTGCACCCAGCACCAAGGAGAAGCAGATGCAGGGCGGGGCTGTATGCAAATGAGCAGCCTCCACATTACCATAACTTTGAATAATAAATGAGAACCACTCCAGGGCTCCCATTTCCTGCTCCTCATCTGCATATTTATCAAGGTCTATAAATGATTCAAATGCCGCCCTGTTTATTCAGCTGCCGGACGGATCCCTTCCTGCCACGCGGCCTTCGGCCTCGGAACTTGGATATTTTCAGGGATTTTCCCGTTTTAATTTTGGGAGGGAGGTTGGCCAACTGACTGTTGGGAGGGAGAGATGGTGAAATGGGACCAGGGGTGATTTGTCCATCATGCCAAGCTGTCTCTCAACACTTGAGGTCCAGATGTTTCTCCAACCATATCTTAGAACAGTGTTCCTCAACCTTGATGACTTGAAGATGGGTGGACCTCAACTCCCAGAATTCCCCAGCCAGCACGGGGAGCCACCACGGAGAAGGCCCATCTTCCTGGTCCCACCAGATGGACCTCCTTAAGAGAGGGGACCCATAAGATCTTATTTCCAATCTTATCTCCACAGGGATGATGTCCCACAAGGTGGGAGCCACCACAGAAAAGGTCCTTCTTCTCGGCCCCACCACATGGACCTCCTTAAGGACGGGAACCCATAACATCTTATTTCCAATTTTATCTCCACAGGGATGATGTCCCACAAGGTGGGAGCCACCACAGAGAAGGTCCTTCGTCTAGGTCCCACCAAGTGGACCTCCTTAAGGAAGGGGACCCATAACATCTTATTTCCAATCTTATCTCTGCAGGGATGATGTCCCAGAGGGAGGGAGCCACCACGGAGAAGGTCTTTCCTCTCGGTCCCACCAGATGGACCTGCTGAAGAGCAGGGACCCATAAGACAGCCATTTGTCCAGGATGGTCTCCTGCCTTGGGCCAGGCATTGGACTAGAAGACCTCCCAAGGTCCCTTCCAGCCCTAGGACTCTATGGTTTTGCTAGGTCTCCTAAATGATCTCCTTTAGCTCTGTACATGTTCTTTAGAAGCCTTCCATTCTTACGGGGAACAAACCTTAGGTTGCCCCATCCTTTTGGCCTGGAGGATCAGCAAAGAATCTTCTATTCCGTCAGCTCCTCCGCTCCGACAGTCCTAATTTGAGTGCTCTTCGGCCTTGCTGAAGTCTGTGGGACTCTCTCTGTCAATCATTCTCCACTGGAATACCAAAGATACTTTTTTCAGGAGGCAACTGGGACTTCCTTATTTTTCCTTTGAAGAGGTTTCGCTTCTCATCCCAGAAGCTTCTTCAGGTTCTGACCGGAGGGAGGGTGGGAAAACGGAAGGATTTATACTCCTTGCAGACAGC
Organism: Vipera latastei; assembly: GCA_024294585.1. Classification (NCBI taxonomy): domain Eukaryota; kingdom Metazoa; phylum Chordata; class Lepidosauria; order Squamata; family Viperidae; genus Vipera; species Vipera latastei. The sequence continues at coordinate 368,855,323 of CM044354.1, forward strand.
TGGTCATTTGCCTTCTTCTGGAGAGTCCTTGAGGATACTTGGAGGTTACCTGTGTCTTTAAGGTCATCTGAATGGTGCAAATGGGTGGGGAGCCTTCTTGGCTGCAGGATGTTTTGTGCCGTGTCCCTCCTGTAGCCAAGGAAGCTCCACGCCCATTTGCACCACTTAAGTGATCTTAAGGACACAGGTAAGCCTCCAAGCAGCCTCAACAACTGTCTAGAAGGATGCAAATGACCAGCTGTCTGCAAGGAGTATAAATCCTTCCCTTCCCCTTGAAGACGTTTCCCTTCTCATCCAAGAAGCATCTTCGGCTCTGATTGGATGATACGGAATGGAAGGATTTATACTCCTTGCAGACAGCTGGACATTTGCACTCTTTTAGAGAGTCGTTGAGGCCACCTGGAAGTTTATCTATGTCCTTAAGGTCATCTGAATGGTGCAAATGGGTGGGGAGCCTTCTTGGCTGCAGGATGTTTTGTGCCCTGTGTTCCTCCTGTAACCAAGGAAGCTCCACGCCCATTTGCACCACTTAAGTGACCTTAAGGACACAGGTAAGCCTCCAAGCGGCCTCAACGACTCTCTAGAAGAATGCAAATGACCAGCTGTCGGCAAGGAGTATAAATCCTTCCATTCCCCTTGAAGACATTTCCCTTCTCAACCCAGAAGCGTCTTCATCTCTGACTGGATGGTGGGGAGTGGGAGGATTTATACTCCTTGTAGACAGCTGGTGACTAGCCTTCTTTTAGAGAGTCGTTGAGGCCACTTGGAGGTTTTACCTGTGTCCTCAGAGTGTGGGAATATGAACAGATTTCTAGGAAACGTTGCAGACTACAGGACACATTTGTGCTTTGGTCAGAGCTGAAGAAGCTTCTGGGATGAGAAGCGAAACCTCTTCAAGGAAAAACCAAGACAGTCCACGTGCCTCCTGAAAAAGCATCTTTGGGACACCCCTGACCTGGAGGACGGAGCATCCCCAGGGACATTTTCCACTTGGGTGAGAATGTATAAAGGGTAATCATCAGAATAGAGATGGGGGGGACCTTGGAGGTCTTCTAGTCCAACCCCCTGCTCAAGCAGGAGACATAGCCTAGATCAGGGGTCCTCAACCTTGGCAACTTTTAAGACTTGTGGACTTCAACTCCCAGAATTCCTCAGCCAGCTTTGCTGGCTGAGGAATTCTGGGAGTTGAAGTCCACAAGTCTTAAAAGTTGCCAAGGCTGAACACTCCCTGTATACCCATATAGTAGTTAGGTACCCATCAGCCCTTCCTAGCTTGGGCAGTAGATGGGTCTAGTTGCCAAGATCTCAATGTTGGCTTGGAGATAGAACAACCTCCCACGGTTGTTTCCTCAACTCTTCATCCATATGGTGGCTGTGACTTCAGTAGCACAGTTGTGGGTGACAACTTCCTGTCTGACACAACAGCCACCCACAAATGTAAATCACATCCATTAACCGTCCCCCTTGCTGTCAGCCTTTGGAGATAGACAAGGTCAAGGAAGGTCAGACAAGGAAGAACGGATGGAAACCGGTCAAGGAGAGAAGCAATCTGGAATTAAGGAGAAATCTTCTGACAGTGAGGACAAGCAACCAATGGAACAGGAGTTGCCTTCAGATGTTGTGGGAGCTTCATCACTGGAGGCTTTCAAGAAGAGACTGGACTGCCATCAGTCAGAAATGGTGTAGGGACTCCTGCTTGGGCAGGGGGTTGGGCTAGATGACCTCCAAGGTCCCTTCCAACTTTGCTATTCTATTCTGTTCTAAAATCAAGATAGTGTTATTTTGAGTTACTTTTTCTTGTGTCTTTTCTGTGCCATTAATGGTTTTGAGTAATAATGGGTCCAGTTCTGCAAACAAGATACTGAGACTCTAGAAAGAGTGCAGAGAAGAGCAATAAAGATGATTAAGGGTTTGAATATATATTAGTCAGAAGAAGGCTACTGATTAATTCATACTGTTTATAACAATTAACTATATCTATCGTTGTTGTTAGTTGCAAAGTCGTGTCCGACCCATTGCGACCCCACGGACAACGTTCCTCCAGGCCTTCCTGTCCTCTACCATCTTCTGGAGTCCATTTAAGCTCACACCTACTGCTTTAGTGACTCCATGCAGCCACCTCATTCTCTGTCGTCCCCTTCTTCTCTTGCCCTCCATCTTTCCCAGCATTGGGCTCTTCTCCAGTGAGTCCTTCCTTCTCATTAGGTGGCCAAAGGATTTGAGTTTCCGCTTCAGGATCTGGCCTTCTAAAGAGCAGTCAGGGTTGATCTCCTCCAGGACCGACCGGTTTGATCGCCTTGCAGTCCGAGGGACTCGCAGGAGTCTTCTCCAGCACCAGAGTTCAAAGGCCTCCATTCTTTGGCGCTCAGCCTTTCTTATGGTCCAGCTTTCACTGCCATACATTGCAACTGGGAAGACCATAGCCTTGACTATACGCGCTTTTGTTGACAGGGTGATGTCTCTGCTTTTTAGGGTGCTGTCTAGATTTGCCATGGCTTTCCTCCCCAGGAGCAAGCGTCTTTTAATTTCTTGGCTGCAGTCCCCATCTGGGGTGATCTTGGAGCCCAGGAAAATAAAATCTGTCACTACCTCCATTTCTTCCCCATCTATTTGCCAGGAATTGAGAGGGCCGGATGCCATGGTTTTCTTAATGTTAAGTTTCAAGCCAACTTTTGCACTCTCCTTCTTCACCCGCAACAAGAGGCTCTTTAGTTCTTCTTCACTTTCTGCCATTAGAGTGGTATCATCTGCTTATCTTAGGTTGTTGATGTTTCTTCCGGCAATCTTAATTCCAACATTTGATTCATCTAACCCTGCCTTTCTCATGATGTGCTCTGCATATAAGTTAAATAGGCAGGGCGACAGTATACAGCCTTGCCGGACTCCTTTCCCAATTTGGAACCAATCAGTGGTTCCGTGTCCAGTTCTCACTGTTGCTTCTTGGCCCGCATATAGGTTTCTCAAGAGACAAATATGATCTATTACTGGTGGTTAAGTACATGTACCCAGACAGTATGCTGTTTGCTAAATATTGAAAAATGTTTCCTGGGTGGAATTGGGTCTGTCTAGTTTAATGAAGAGAAGGACCAGGGGGGACATGATAACAGTCTTCCAATATTTGGAGGGGCTGTCATAAAGAAAATGGGGTCCGCCTCGTCTCCAAAGCGCCTGAAGGCAGGACAAGGAGCAATGGATAGAAACTCATCAAGGAGATGAGCGACCTGGAATTAAGGAGAAATTTCCTGACAGTGAGAACAATTAACCAGTGGAACAAGCTGCCTCCAGAAGCTGTGAACGCTCCAACGCTGGAGGTTTTTAAGAAGAGACTGGACAGCCGTTTGTCTGAAATGGTGTAGGGTTTCCTGCCTGAGCAGGGGGTTGGACTAGATGACCTCCAAGGTTTTCTAGTCCAGAGGTCCTCAACCTTTTGGGCACCAGGGACTGGTTCCGTGGAGAGAGGTTCTTTCCACGGACTGGAGAGTGTGTAGCTTTGTGTGCTGCTTGCATCCCATGGATGGGGCTTTGCTTGTTTGTGTGGACCGGTTGCTGGCGTGCCATGGCCACAGACCAGGGGTTGGGGACCCCTGTTCTAGCCCTATGATTCTATCTCTTCGTTGCTTCAAGGCTTGCGGGGGGGGGGGGAGCCTGGAGGCCAAACATTAATACCTTGGAGTAGACTCTGCTGTCTTCCCACATGGGGTCTCCTCTTTCCACCTACGGATCCATACAAGCCCTCTTCCTTCCCTGGGGTGCCCTCACTCTTCCTTTGCCCTCGGGCACCAAGGGAGTTGGCAGGGAGCTTCCCCCCCCCACACCGCCCCAATGCCTAGAGGGGAGGGGGCAGAGCTTCTGCTAAGCAATGAAGTGAGCTCCGAGTGGTTCCAAGTTGGGTTGTGTCCAGGCCCGTAACTCATGGCTGCGAATTTACAGAGGGACCACTCAAGAAATCGCAGCTGTAGATCAGGGACTGATTCATTTCGTTTAGTGCTTTCAAGATTTGTGTCAGGGGAAATAATGGATCGGAAGGAGGGAACGAACGCTAAGCCAAGTGAGGTAACCTGGTTGGCGTTCCGCAAGGTCTTGGAATGCGGCTTATTTTCCTTCTAGCTCAGGGGTAGGCAACCTTGGCTCTTTTATGACTCATGGACTTCAACTCCCAGAATTCTTGAGCCAGCATGGGGGAACTATGGCCCCTTCATGACTCATGGACTTCAACTCCCAGAATTCCTGAGCCAGCATGGAGGAACTATGGCCCCCTTCATGACTGGTGGACTTCAACTCCCAGAATTCCTGAGCCAGCATGGCTCAGCTTGGAAACCTCTCCCTTTCCCCTCAGCATGGCTGGCTCAGGAATTCTGGGAGTTGAAGTCCATGAGTCATAAAAGAGCCAAGGTTGCCTACCCCTGAGCTGAGATGCGTGGCGCTCTGTCTTGGAGATGGTCCTGTCTTCGTTTTTGTACCGAGTCATCAGACACCCCCTCTTCATTTTGGGGCGGATTGAGTGTGTCTGCGTCTGTCTGTGTCTGTGTCTGTGTTTTATAGCTTATTAGATTGTGAACCTTCCGGGGTGGGGTGGGGGCAAAGATGGCCAACCAGCAAGTAGGGGAGCTCAGAACAGCAGACGTGTCACCGGAAGGTGAAACTTGGGCCAGGTCACGTGTGGGAATTTGTGGGAGAAAGCAATTGTGTTGGGAAGCATTAATGGTAAAAGAAAACCAGGCCGCCAGAGAAGATGGTGGGTGGACACCATCAAAGCTGACACCAAGGAGAGCACACTTAGTGCAAGATCAGAAGATGTGGAGACACCACCCGGGCCCATGGAATTGCTAAGAGTCGGACATGACTGAATAGATAACTCCTTCTCCTTCCCCTCCTCCTCCTCCTCCTCCTCCTCCTCCTCCTCCTCCTCCTCCTCCTCCTCCTCCTCCTCCTCCTCCTCCTCCTCTTCCTCCTCTTTCTCCATCTCCTTCTTCTTCCCAAGAGGACCTTGCCATCTGCTGAAGTTGTTTCGGTACATGAACCAACTCACCCAGCTTTACATTGAAGAAGATTTGATGACTGAATTACATGCTATCAAATTAGTGGATTGGTTTGGATTGGCTTCCGGAGGATCTGTTCCCAATGGGATCCTCCAAGTCTTTCAGTGGTGCCTCCATTGTTTTCTCAATCCAGGAGGATCTGTCTCCGATGGGGTCCTTCAGATCTTCCAACAGTGCCTCCCATATTGTCTTCAGGAGGATCTGTCTCCAACCGGATCCTTCAGATCTTCCACGGGTGTCTCCATGATTGCCTGGGTCCATTCTCTAGGTAGGAAGATCCGTCTCCAACCAGATCCTTCAGATCTTCCACGGGTGTCTCCATGATTGCCTGGGTCCATTCTCTAGGTAGGAGGATCCGTCTCCAACCGGATCCTTCAGATCTTCCAAGGGTGTCTCCATGATTGCCTGGGTCCATTCTCTAGGTAGGAGGATCCGTCTCCAACCGGATCCTTCAGAACTTCCAAGGGTGCCTCCATGAGGCCTGGGTCCATTCTCTAGGTAGGAGGATCCGTCTCCAACCGGATCCTTCAAATCTTCCAAGGGTGCCGCATCACCCAACTGCATTAAAGCTGGAAGGGGCCAGACCCAACAGTTGCAAACATCTCCCAAACCCATCACCTCTTCAGAAGCTGCCCTTGACACGTGCCAACTCAGCCGCGGGTGCAAGGAACCCCCACGGATGGGGTGGGTGGCAATGCACACGTCCCCTTCTTCCCCCCCCCCGTTCTCCACACGACCCCTGTCCTTCCACCTCCAATCCTGGCTAGTGGGCAGCCCCCTTCCTCTCCTCTGTCCTGCAGCCATAAAACTGGCCGGCGGTAATGTGTCTCCATTAAGCTAAGCTATCTAATGATAATAAAATGGCACATTTAACTTTAAAACATTTGGCTTGACTCTGTGAAGTGTGCCGTGTGTGTGGGTGGGTGGAGGACTGTCCTTTCTTTCCCTCCCTCCCACCACCCCCTCCCAATTTCTCTTTAATGAAGCTGAATGCAAAATGACTTCTCCAGAGTTGATGGCGCTTTGGTTGAGGAGAAGCAAAGGAGCATCAATTCGGGGTGGTTGGGGGGGGAGGCAAATACCAATCTCGGGGGGGGGAGGGGGGGGCTTTCTAGAAACGTGGCAAATAATGCCCCAAGAGCCTGGTTGATGATTGCAATGTTCCTCTTTCCCAAAATATTCTGTTGTTGCAGTGGGGAGAAGGAAAAAGGGGAACTGGTGGTGAACATCTAGGCACAAAATTCCCTGAATGAAGGAAGCCTTCGTCATCTCGTTGTGTTAAAAATTCATTTCTTTGGGAGATAAACGCTGCAGTGTTTGCTTCTGCGTCTTAGCGGCCCTTGAGGGACCTTCGGAGGTCAGCTGGTGACGCTGCCGTCGCGGCCGAGTTCTTTTTCTTGAAGATATTTTACAGAGGTGGCCTGGACGTGCTTTGCTTTCGACTGGCTAGGGCTCTGAGATCTCCCAGTGGTCTCCCATCCAGTTGGATTCTCCTTAGTTTTTCCAAGATTAGCCAAAGGTTGGATGGAGAATTCAACTTTAAGTTCTGCAGCTGCTTTTATTCCGTGACAAAGGGGTGCCCTCATCACGGTATCTATAAGAAGAGCCTCACTCAGATTGTTGGATGCAGTCTATCATTCCAGTGCAGTGTTTGTTAGCATGGCAATTTTAAGATATGTGGATGTCCACTCCCAGAATCCCCCAGCCAGCCTGCTTTAGGAAGGGAAGACTTCTGCTCCCAGAATCCCCCAGCCAGCATAGTTTCAGAGGGGTGGGCTTCCACTCCCAGAATCCCCCAGCCAGCCTGCTTTAAGAGGGGTGGGCTTCCACTCCCAGAATCCCCCAGCCTGCATGCTTTAAGAGGGGTGGGCTTCCACTCCCAGAATCCTCCAGCCAGCATGCTTTAAGAGGGGTGGGCTTCCACTCCCAGAATCCCCCAGCCAGCCTGCTTTAAGAGGGGTGGGCTTCCACTCCCAGAATCCCCCAGCCAGCCTGCTTTAAAATGGGTGGACTTCCACACCCAGATTCTGAGAGTTGGAAGTCCATATATTTTAAAGTTGTCAAGGTTGAGAATCATTGCTTGAACTACTGGCTACAGTAGAAATTAGAGACCGTGAGCCGTGCGTGTGTGTGTGTGTGTCCCCCACCGATTTCCACACTCCACCCCTGCAGTGCTTTTTCCTTCTGCACTTCTTCTGTGGGCTGATCTGAATTTTAACGCCATAAATAATTCTATCAGTTTAAAAAAAAAAAGGTGTTACGGAATTTTCTTACAGCCGTACCCAGCTTTTAACTGCTGCTTCATTATGGAGATGAAAGAGGAATAAAAGAGGAGTAATTGGATGTAGCCAGGAAGACGTGGTTGTGTGCTGATGTGTTAAAAAAAATATCGCACGAGTTTTACACCTCTTGCCAAAACAAAGAACGTGCAGCCGAGTCGAACATGTCGGGTCTGGTCCAGATTCTGCTTCAGCATCAGCCCTTCAGACGTCTCCCACTATGCACTGGGGGGGGGGTTTGAGGCAGCTGCCCTCCCCCAATGCTTGAGGGGCTGGTTGTGGGCCCTGCCATGGCTCCTAGACCCCTGTTTGGCGTCCTGCTCAGTTGGTTCATTTAGCCTCCTCATAAAAAGAGAATATTTGTAGCTCAGTGTTGAATTATAACTCCCAGAGCTTGGGAGAAGGAGGAGGAGGAGGAGGAGGCCTGTAGGATTCCTGGTGCTCTCTGAACTTGGTTGTTGTTTCATGACCCAAATTGGGAACATCATCAGTGCCAGAAGGGAGGGAGTTTGCAGAGAGGAGGAGGAGGAGGAGGAGGAGGAGGAGGAGGAGGAGGAGGAGGAGGAGGAGGAGGAGGAGGAGGAGGAGGAGGAGAGCTGTAGGATCCTTGGTGCTCTCTGAACTTGGTTGTTTCCTTGCAGACGTTTCATGACCCAACTAGGGAACATCATCAGTGCCAGAAGGGAGTTTGCAGAGAGGAAGATGAGGAGGAGGAGGAGGAGGAGGAGGAGGAGGAGGAGGAGGAGGAGGAGGAGGAGGAGGGTTGTAGGATCCTTGGTGCTCTCTGAACCTGGTTGTTTCCTTGCAGACGTTTCATGACCCAACTAGGAAACATCATCAATGCTAGAAGGGAGGAGAATGTGAGTAGTAGTAGTAGTAGTAGTGGTAGTAGTAGAATTGTGGGGTCCTTGGTACTCTCTGAACTTGGTTGTTTCCTTGCAGACGTTTCATGACCCAACTAGGAAACATCATCAATGCTAGAAGGGAGGGGAATGTGGGTAGTAGTAGTAGTAGTAGTAGTAGTAGTAGTAGTAGTAGTAGTAGTAGTAGAATTGTGGGGTCCTTGGTGCTCTCTGAACTTGGTTGTTTCCTTGCAGACGTTTCATGACCCAACTAGGGATCATCATCAGTGCTGGAAGGGAGGGGGGTCCTTGGTGATCTCTGAACTTGGTGGTTCTTCAGCCAGGAAGGAATCCACCCAGCTCAGAGAGCACCAGGAACTCCCCCCTCACTGCATTTCCCCTTATCCTGCTGGGAGGCAGTGGAAGATGGTCTCTCAAGGCAGAGCTTCCCTTGAGCTATCGCAGCTCCACCTGGAGCCTCAGATGGGTCCTTCCGCTTGCAATTTCCCCTTTCTTGCGAAAGCAGCCTGAGTGGGCGCCCCCCCCCGATCTATGGAGGGCGCTTAACCCCCATAATGACAATTTATGTCTCTTAAAGAGGAAACGGGCGCTGTGATCTCTCTGATCCGAAGAGGCCACAAAGTTCTCCTGCGTTTTTCTTCAAGAGGCTTAAAATGAGCGAGGAGACGTGGGAGATGGATCGGCGGGAAGAGGAGATCATGCCGGCGGCGACGGCCGCCAATCTCTGCCAAGGTTGGTGCCAGGAAAGCCACCCAAAGGCGCCGGCTGCCGAAAGCTCCTTTTTTCCTTCCTTAGTGCAGACGCCAACCAAACGGGCAGGAGTAGCCAACACCCCAGAAGACAAACTCAGGATCCAAAAAGATCTTGACAAACTCGAACCATGGGCCCTATCCAGCAAAATGAGTTTCAGCGTGGAGAAAAGCAAAGTCTTACAGTTAGGCAGGAAAAACCAAAGGTAGAAGCACAGATTAGGTGAGACCTGGCTCCAAAACAGCCGCTGTGAGAGGGACCTCGGAGTCCGAGTGGACGATCACTTGACCCTGAGCCAGCCGTGTGCAGCAGCAGCCAAAAAAGCTAACACAATCCTGGGTTGCATAAACAGGCATAGAATCAAGATCATGCAAAGTATTAATTAGAATAGAATAGAATAGAATAGAATAGAATAGAATAGAATAGAATAGAATAGAATAGAATAGAATAGAATAGAATAGAATAGAATAGAGCTGGAAGGGACCTCGGAGGTCATCTAGTCCAACCTGTTGGACACAAAAATAGACACAAATTGAAATCCACTCTGTTTGAGTTACAAATAGAAAAGAGGTATATTAGACTTCACAACAAAGTCTAAACAGCAACGCTTTGCAAAGCGTGGTGGATTCAGGAAGGCAAAGGATGCAACATAGCCAAAAGCTGAAGCACACTCAAAGTTTCAAAATCACACATTATTATACATCCAATCGCGATGCCCCATTCCCTCCCCCATGCCCCCATTGGCTTAGGCCTGTGGTGGCAAACCTATGGCACGTGTGCCAAAGGTGGCACGCAGAGCCCTCTCTGTGGGCACGCTCGCTGTCGCCTCAGTCCTAGTAGGCCTTCAGCTGGATTTTACAAAACCTTTTCGCTTTAGGCCTCTGCTGCTGTGAAAAAAAAAAAAAGGTTCAATCAATCAATCAATTTCAACTTCTCGCAGAAAAAAAATATCTCTCAAAGTTGGAATTGATTGATTGAACTTTTTAGTCCCACCCAGTCTACTGTGACCACCACAGCCACGCCCACCCAATTGGCCACACCCACCCAATGGGCCACACCCACCCAATGGGCCAGGCCCACCCGGCACCCGACAATACATAAGTGGGTTTTGGATTGCAGTTTGGGCATTCGGTCTCTAAAAGGTTCGCCATCCCTGGCTTAGGCTTTGGAGGTTACAATCTATCAGAAGCGCCTAAACAGAATACATGATCTCCGCCCCTGTTTACTTACATTATACTAATGAGATCCCTCCCCTCCTGTCCTGTTTACCAAGACCATATATGTACATACTTATCAATCTTAGCGGAAGGATGTCTTCCACCTTCCACACCTGTCAGATCAAGTGTTGTTGTTGTTGTTAGCTGCGAAGTCGTGTCCGACCCATCGCGACCCCACGGACAACGTTCCTCCAGGCCTTCCTGTCCTCTACCATCTTCTGGAGTCCATTTAGGCTCACGCCTCCTGCTTCAGTGACTCCATCCAGCCACCTCCTTCTCTGTCGTCCCCTTCTTCTCTTGCCCTCCATCTTTCCCAGCATGAGGCTCTTCTCCAGTGAGTCCTTCCTTCTCATTAGGTGGCCAAAGGATTTGAGTTTCCGCTTCAGGATCTCCTAAAGAGCAGTCAGGGTTGATCTCCTCTAGGACTGACCGGTTTGATCGCCTTGCAGTCCAAGGGACTCGCAGGAGTCTTCTCCAGCACCAGAGTTCAAAGGCCTCCATTCTTTGGCGCTCAGCCTTTCTTATGGTCCAACTTTCACTGCCATACATTGCAACTGGGAAGACCGTAGCCTTGACTATACGCACTTTTGTTGGCAGGGTGATGTGAAGTACTGGTACCAGGCACCAAAAGGTACTGAGAAACAATCCCCAGATGATGACTCACACCAGGCTCCATCCCTCCCCTCATTGGAGGCTTATATTTTTCCCAGTATACACAAAGCATCCACTCAGGCAATTGATTATAAAACAATAACTATAAAATAATATAACAATGATTACACGATAATACTAAGAATATATTTTATTTTTAAAATTCCTTGCTCCTTCCCGTTATTTTCCACAAATCCACCCTTTTTCTTTTTACCCATTCTTTAAAAATAAAACATTTAATTTTTTTCCAAATTTCTTTGTACTTCTAATTCCTTCTCATACTTTAAAGAATTACTTTCTTCAGTGATTTGTTTAAGGTTATACATTTTTCTCCCTACTGATTTCTTCTGATTAATTTGTATTATTCCTTCCACGGTACTTTGAACAATATTTCTAATGAGAGGGATGAGACAAGGTAAAAACATTAATCCCATGATGATTATTACAAGCATAAATAAAGCTTGTTTCCAATTTCTAAAAATTCCCCCTAGAAAGCCATTGTCATCTAACACTCCAGTCCATGTTTGTACAGGGACATGGGCTAATCTTCGCATTCTGTCGGTAATTTCTTCTATAACTTTTCTGTTATCATCAAACAACAGTTAAAAGGTAAAGCTAAAGGTTCCCCCGCACATGCATGCTAGTCGTTTCCGACTCTAGGGGCCGGTGCTCATCTCCGTTTCAAAGCCGAAGAGCCAGTGCTTGTCCGAGGACGTCTCCGTGGTCATGTGGCCGGCATGACTAGACGCCAAAGGTGCACAGAACGCTGTTACCTTCCCACCGGAGTGGTCCCTATTTTTCTACTTGCATTTTTACGTGCTTTCGAACTGCTAGGTTGGCAGAAGCTGGGACGAGTAACAGGCGCTCACTCTGCTACGTGGCACTCGGGATTCGACCCGCCAAACTGCCGACCTTCTGATCGACAAGCTCAGTGTCCTAACCCACTGAGCCACCGCGTCCCTTTAAACTAACAACAGTTAGTTAAGTTAAATTTTCCGCATACACCTCCTTCTTCTGCCAGTAAGTAGTCTAATGCCAACCTATTCTGATATATTGCTGTTCCCATTTGATTATTTTGTTTTGCCAATCGATTTAAAGCTATTGATGTTTCATTGGTGATTATTTCTACTACAGCCTGTAAGCGGATAATACGATTTAACATATAAATTGGTGTTCTGTAACCCCAAGATCCATCTTCAGCCCATGTAGCTGGTCCATATACTTGTATTATCCTTTCTGGGGGCCATTCATCATCAAACTGTTTTGTAGAAATTTTTATTGACCTTTTTTCTTCTTATTATTTATCCCTTTCTCTTCATTGACCGTTAATCCCAATTTTTCTCCAGTTTTTATTGGCAATAGAAAAAAACTGGGTTTGATATTGCATAATACCCATGATCGACACCAACCTTTAGGTAATTTTGTATACGCATATTTACCGCATATCCAATAAAACTTTTCTGGAGCAGGCTAATCGATACTAGTATTAAACCAATATTCCTTTATGGTAGTATTTTCAAAAGGATTGCCTGAAATGTTTTCCATTGTACCCCAATTATCTATTTTACTGGTGTTATATATTCTTTGGCCTTCACACACCAGGTCACCTTTAGACAATTGGTTCTTTATACATGGTTTATGGAAACAGTTATGACCTATAATTGATGTTGCTAAGGCCCATTTTCTGTCTGTTTGTTCCACTCCGGTCTAGTTACTGGTTACATTAGTATACATTATTTCCACTTCTTTTGATTCCCAGGGCCACTGCTCTCCCATATTGGTACCTCCACATGTTGTTGTTGTTAGCTGCGAAGTTGTGTCCGACCCATCGCGACCCCTTGGACAATGTTCCTCCAGGCCTTCCTGTCCTCGACCATCTTCTGGAGTCCATTTAAGCTCACGCCTCCTGCTTCAGTGACTTCATCCAGCCACCTCCTTCTCTGTCGTCCCCTTCTTCTCTTGCCCTCCACCTTTCCCAGCATGAGGCTCTTCTCCAGTGAGTCCTTCCTTCTCATGAGGTGGCCAAAGTATTTGAGTTTTAGCTTCAGGATCTGGCCTTCTAAAGAGCAGTCAGGGTTGATCTCCTCTAGGACTGGCCGGTTTGATCGCCTTGCAGTCCAAGGGACTCGCAGGAGTCTTCTCCAGCACCACAGTTCAAAGGCCTCCATTCTTTGGCGCTCGGCCTTTCTTATGGTCCAACTTTCACTGCCATACATTGCAACTGGGAAGACCGTAGCCTTGACTATACGCACTTTTGTTGACAGGGTGATGTGAAGTACTGGTACCAGGCCCCAAAAGGTACTGAAAAACAGTTCCTAGATGATGACTCACACCAGGCTCCATCCCTCCCCTCATTGGAGGCTTATATTTTTCCCAATATACACAAAGCATCCACTCAGGCAATTGATTATAAAACAATAACTGTAAAATAATATCACAATGATTACACGATAATACTAAGAATATATTTTATTTTTAAACTTGGTGGAGCAGTGGGCTAATGCCTCCTTAAGTAACACCAGCTGCCTGCAATTAGCGCAGGTTCGAGTCCCACCAGGCTCAAGGTTGACTCAGCCTTCCATCCTTCCGAGGTAGGTAAAATGAGGACCCAGATTGTTGGGGGCAATTAAGCTGACTTTGTAATAATGCCGCTTGGGGGGTGTATGAAAGCCCTAATAAGCAGGCATATACATAGAATGAAGGCTACTGCTAAGCTTGTAAGCCGCCCTGAGTCTTCAGAGAAGGGCGGGATATAAATGGAATTAAAATAAATTAAAAAAAAAACAAACTTCCTTGCTCCTTCCCGTTATTTTCCACAACCCACCCTGCTCAGGCAGGAAATCCTCGACCATTTCAGACCGATGACTGTCCAGTCTCTTCTTAAAAACGTCCCAGTGTTGGAGCATTCACAGCTTCTGGAGGCAAGGAGTTCCACTGGTTAATGATTAAGTTATTTATTGATTGATTGATTTGCGGTTACAGACCAAAGTACAAGTGCAACAAAAGAAAAACATGGGAAAAGTAAAATCATAGACAATTGGACACCTTGAAGGGAATGATGTCCATTTGAAATCCAGGTGGCACGATGCGCCAGTAACCGGCACCGTTGGCCGGCATCTCAAGGCATCTTCTCCAGTTTTGTTTCTCTGCAACCGTCTCCCTCATAAGGGAGACACATTCCCTTCTCGAGTGAAAGTTATCCCAAGGGAAAGCAAATATCCCCAACCCCAGAATGGCAGGCCCCAAATATTTATTATTTATTTATTTATTTATTATTTAAACTTATATACCGCCCTTCTCCCGTAGGACCCAGGGCGGTTCACAAGGCGATTAAAACAATATAACAATACAAAAGTTAATAACAAATTAAAATAAATTAAATTATCCTTAATTAAATCTAAAACCCTTAACTCTAATTAAAAAAACCCAATTACAATAGGTTAAAAATTAAAAGTTCTCAGTCCTGGCTGGAAAGCTCAAACAGCCAGGTCTTCAGGTCCTGGCGGAACGAACGGAAATCTGGGGCAATAAGAGGGGAAAAAATAAGGTTTGTGGGACCTGACAGGGAGGGGGTTTGCGGGGACCTCAATCACAAAGGATCCCTTCGCCCCCCCCCAAAAGCTTTGCTCTCCCCCAGCAGCTCTCAGGATCTTGGCCGTCAGATATGCGGAGATCGTGTCATGGACCCAGTTCAGATGGACTGTCGTGAAGCTGCCGGGGGCAAACTTTTTCTCCTCCGCCCAAAACGGAGGTCACAAGCTAGCTTTGAGTGGGCCCTGGAAGCGGCTAAGCCGAAAGGGGGCGAGGTCATGAGTGGGCGGCTCCCCCAGACTCAATTCACACAGGATCTTTCCCACGACCGGTGCAAACTTGAACCCGTGGCCTGTGGAAGAGACAAAAGGGAGAAACTGAGGCATATTCCCCCTCTTCGCTTGCTTTCCCTCCCCTTGGTTTGATTTACAGACAGTCCCCAACTTACAGCCACTCCTTTAGTGACCGTTCTGTGTTAGAACGCCACTGGGAAAAAAGCCACATGACCGTTTCCCACCACCATTATTATTGTTATTGTTATTATTATTGTTGTCATTATTATCATCATTATTATCATCACATTATTATTATTATTATTATTATTATTATTATTATTATTATTATTATTATTATTATTATTATTATTGTTTTGTTGTTGTTGTTATATTATTATTATTATTATTATTATTATTATTGTTGTTGTTGTTGTTATTATTATTATTATCATCATCATTATCATCATTATCATTATCATTACCACCACCATTATTATTATTGTTGTTGTTGTTGTTATTACAAATAGCTCCTGAACAGTAGACTCCAGGATAAATGAGACCATTTTGGGTGGGCGATAACCCTTCTTACCCCTCATTTCCGGCTCTCCCACCCCCACCCCCCTTTGCCTTACCTGAAAACCCGGCTCCAATGACGATGTTTTCAAAACGGGGGTGCCGATCTAGAATAAAATCTCCATCTGGAGTGTTCTGGGGGAGGTGCGTGATGGGAAACGGGAGGGGAAAAAAAGATTGTCGGAGGAAACTCAGGTTTAGATTTTCGGGGAGGCTGGGGGGACCCCTGGTGCCCCATAGATCAAGGGTGGGCAACTATGCCCACTTTACAACCCGTAGACTACAACTCCCAGAATTCTTCAGCCAGCCACATTTTGAGCTGGCTGAGCAAAGGGGGTGGTTTGTAGGAATGGAGGCCACAGGCTTGTAAGCTGCCCTGAGTCTTCGGAGAAGGGCGGGATATAAATGGAATTAAAAAAAAAAAAAGTCTTTATTACAGTCACAGACCAGCATAAGGACAGAAAGTGAGCAATAATTTTAAAAGCTACAAAATACAAGATAATCCTCTGTTGACAACCATGTTATATGTTATACATATGTTGTATATAGTATGTTCTAAATGTGTGTTATGTATCTCTCTCTCTCTCTCTCTCTCTCTTCTAGATTTGTCTGTCTGTCTGTCTGTCTATCTATCTATCTATCTATCTATCTATCTATCTATCTATCTATCTATCTATCTAATCTAGCTCTATCTGTCTACCTATCTCTATCTCTGTCTATCTATCTATCTATCTATCTATCTATCTATCTATCTATCTATCTATCTATCTATCTATCTATCTATCTATCTATTTCTCTGGCCAAGCGAGACAAATATTGAACTTTGCCCCATTTCACGACCTTTCCTGCCCCAGGTGGTTAAGTAAATCACCGCCGTTGTTAAATGAGTCACCCGGCTGTTAAATGAATCTGGCTTCCCCCACTGACATTGCTTGTGGTCACCTGACCCCTCCAGGACACTGGAACCGTCATAAATGCGAGTCAGTCGCCAAGTGTCTGAATTTGGATCACATGACCAAGGGGGAATGCTGCGACGGTCGTAAGTGTGAAAAACGGTCCTGAGTCCCTTTTTTTCAATGCCCTTGGAACTTCAGACGAATGAATGAGTGAACGGTGGTAAGCTGAGAACTGCCTGCCTGAGGTCAAAGCGGTCTGCTGATTATTGAAAAAGTTTTCATTGTTTGCAGATCAACTACTTTTCCCGCTAAAGACCAGCAGCTCAGGAGGCAGGCTTGGGGGTGGGGTGGGGGGGCATCGGCGTAAAAGAGACCCCGGGGACGGAGGTCCAGATTTAAGGGGAAGACAAGGGGCCCCGGGGGTGGCTCCCTCCCGGTTGCCCCCCTCCTCACCGTGTATAAGCACCATTCTTGCACAGCGGGCTCCGGATCCAGGCCCGGCAGATACTTGCTGACGAAATCCTGCAGGCGCTGGAGGTCAGAGGCCGGAGGAGGGACCCCACCGTGATGGTCGGGCTTGTCCGGGTCTGTGGGGGATCCGTGGTGGTAGCAGACCTGGCGGGAGAGAGACGGTCAAGGAAGGCTCCATGGTGCCCTCTGAGCTGGGTTGTTTTCTTGCAGACGTTTCATGAGCCAACTAGGAAACATCATCAAGGCTGGATGGGAGGGTGGTGTGCAAAGAGGAGGGCGAGGAGGAGGAGGAGGAGGAGGAGGAGGAGGAGGAGGAGGAGGAGGAGGAGGAGGAGGAGGAGGAGGAGGAAGGAGGAAGAAGGAGGAGGAGGAGGAGGACTGTGGGATCCTTGATGCTCTTTCGTTTTCTTGCAGATGTTTCGTGACCCAACTAGGAAACATCATCAAGGCCGGATGGGAGGGCGGTATGCAAAGAGGAGGGGGAGGAGGAGGGGGAGGAGGAGGAGAAAGGAGGTGGAGGAGGAGGAGGAAGGAGGAGGAGGAGGACTGTGGGGTCCTTGGTGCCCTCTGAGCTTGGTTGTTTCCTTGCAGACGTTTCGTGACCCAGCTAGGGAACATCATCAGTACTAATGGGGAGTGCAGTGTGCGAAGAGAAGGAGGGTGGGGGGAAAGGAGGACTGGACTGGAATAAGGCTTGAGTAAGTGGCTTGTGCTGCAACGTAGCACCTGGTGCTCATCCATTGCGCCTGGCATTCTCCATCTGGTGGCCAAGATGCCGCCACCTGTCAGGTGCAGCTTGGCCCAAAAGTGAAACCCCTGAGCAGACCGCTCCCCAATTCCCCTCCTGCTCACCTTGATCAGATCTGGGTACTCGCCAGCCAGCAAGCCGTAGAAGTCGTGGTCATCTCGGTTGAGGCCGATGCCCAGGAAACACGAAGGAAACCCCTGGAGACCCCGGGGGCCGGGCTCCTTGGCCCGCAAGTAGCAAACTCGGACACGCAGCGGCTGAAAGGGGGAAACGGGGGCTCAGGAAGGGGGGGGCAGCCACACCTCAGAGTCCCCTTCACTGGCACTCAGAGCGGGGCATGGGTGCGGGACACGCTGGCCACCGAAGGGCAGGAATGACCTTGGCAAGGCCAGCTCAACTCGGCCAGCTTGCTCCGGTGGCATTCGCTGCCTTGCAGTTTTCTGCAATTGTCCTGCAAAGCAGCACCCTTCACTTCGTGACGATTCAAACTTACGATGGTGCTGGGGGAAAAAAAAGGGGCTTCTAGTCTAACAATTCTACCATTTCTGTTAAATGGCTGTGCGGTCTCTTCTTGATAAGCCTCCAGGGATTGGAGCAGTCACAACTTCTGGAGGCAAGGAGTTCCACTGGTTAATTGTTCTGA
The DNA here is from genome assembly GCA_024294585.1 of Vipera latastei. Classification (NCBI taxonomy): domain Eukaryota; kingdom Metazoa; phylum Chordata; class Lepidosauria; order Squamata; family Viperidae; genus Vipera; species Vipera latastei. The sequence continues at coordinate 368,873,259 of CM044354.1, forward strand.
CTGTCAGGAAGTTTCTCCTTAATTCCGGGTTGCTTCTCTCCTTGATGAGTTTCTTTCTTTCTTTCCTTACTCCCTCCCTCCCTCCCTCCCTCCCTCCTATAGAATAATAGAATAACAGACTTGGAAGGGGACCTTGGAGGTCATCTAGTCCAACCCCCTGCTCAGGCAGGAAACCCTATACCATTTCAGACAAATGGCTGTCCAGTCTCTTCTTAAAAACTTCCAGTGTTGGAGGATTTACAACTTCTGGAGGCAGGTTAATAATAATAACAATAACAATAACAATAACAATAACAATAATAATGTAGTAGTAGTAGTAGTAGTAGTTGGGAGGGACCTTGGAGGTCATCTAGTCCAACCCCCTGCTCAGGCAGGAAACCCTTATACCATTTCAGACAAGTGGCTGTCCAGTCTCTTCTTAAAAACTTCCAGTGTTGGAGCATTCACCACTTCTGGTGGCAAGCTGTTCCACTGGTTAATTGTTCAACCTTCTGGGGCTCCTGATGCACAGAATTGGACCACCTCCCCCTTTCCCCCCCCCCAGGCTGCCTGGGGGAACTCAGACTGGGGAAAAAGTTTTTAAACTCAGGACTGGAAGGAAAAAAAAATATTAGCAATGTTCGAGGTGAGCGAAATAAAATGACAATACAGGGAGTCCTCAACTTATGAAAACAGCTGAGCCCAAAATTTATGCTGCTAAGCGAGACATTTGGTGAATGGACCTCTGCCCCATTTTACCACCTTTCTTGTCAAAGTCATTAAGTGAATCACTGCAGATGTTCGGTCGTTAAACGAATCCGGCTTCTCCCCATTGACTTTGCTTGTCAGAAGGTCGCGAAAGGGGATCACGTGACACCCCCCCCCCAGGATGCTGTGACGGTCGTAAGTGTGAGTCAGTTGCCGAGGGTCTGAGTTTCGATCACGTGCCCACAGGGATGCTGCGATGGTCGCAAGTGTGAAAAATGGTCGTAAGTCGCTTTTTTTTTAGTGCCGTCGTAATTTGAACAGTCACTAAATGAATGGTTGTTAAGTTGAGGACTCCCTGTATTTTTATTTTTTTTACCAGCATTGGAAACAATGACATTGGACTAGTCCTCGCAGTTACAACCGTGTGCGGTATCCCCGCGGTCGTGTGATCAAAATTCACACCCTTAGTATTTACAACGGATGCAGTCGTCCCCCTTTGGCGACTGTCTGGCCCACAAAGTCAACAGGGAAAGCCGGATTCACTTAACGACCGGGTGACTAACTTAACCACCGCAGCCAGCATTCGCTTAACGATGGTGGTGAGGAAGGTCGTAAAATGGAGCAAAACCCATTTAACAACAGTCTCGCTTCGCAGTGAAATTTGGGGCTGAGTGGTGATCCTCCTTAAGGGATGCTTTGCGCCCCAATTGTTGCCTGACCCCCGTCTTCTTTGGGAGGGGGTGTGTGTCCCCTCCTTACCTGAAGAGGCAGCTGCAGTCCCAACGGAGCCAGGAGCTGATTGGTCCACGCGCCGGCTGTGACCACTAGGCGTTTTGCCTGGTACTCCCCTCGGTCGGGTCGTAACCGTGACCACTGATCCCGGCAGGATTTGGAGCACCTTCTCTCCGTCCCTCAAGACCCCCCTTGTGCCTCTGAAAGAGGTCCTGGGGGGCCGGGGGAGACAAAAAGAGGTCTGAGACACACACACACACACACGAAACACAAAATTTTCGCTTTCAGCCGGGCGGGACAACCGGCGAACGTTTGCCTGCTCCGTGGGCAGGTGAGATTCAGGGCTTAACTTGCACCCGGCGCATTGCCCCGGGAGTGGAATCCGGACAGGGGCCTGGGTTCAAATGGGGGCGGTCTGCTGGTCAGTTGTGCTGGTGCAAAGGAGGCCGGGCGGAGAAGGGAAGACCCGGGAAAGCCGAAATGGAAGTGAAGCGAGTCCTGAACGGGCGTCAATTCTCAGCCCTGGACTTCAACTCCCAGAATCCCCCAGCCAGCTTCTTCTTTCATTCTTTCTTTCTTTCTTTATCGTTTCTTTTTCTTCTCTTTCTTTCTTTCTCTTTCTTTCTTTCTTTCTTTCTTTCTTTCTTTCTTTCTTCTCTTTCTTTCTTTCTCTTCTCTTTCTTTCTTTCTTTCTTTCTCTTTCTTTCTTTTCTTTTTCTTTCTTTCTTTCTTTCTTCTTTCTTTCTTTCACCTCTTTTCTTTCTTTCTTTTTGCTCTTTTCTTCTTTCTTTCTTTCTTTCTTTCTTTCTTCTTAATTCTTCTTTCTTCTTCTTTCTTTCCTTCCTTCCTTTCTCTTTTCTTCCTTCCTTCCTTCCTTAACTTTTTCTTTCATTTCTTTCTTTCCTCTTTCTTATCTTTTTCCTTCCTTTCTTTTCCTTTCTCTCATCTTTTCTTCTTTCATTTCCTTCCTTCCTTTTATCTTTTTCTTTTCTTCATTTCATTTCATTTCCTTCCTTCCTTTCTCATTCTTTCTTTTCCTTTATTTTTTTTTCTTTCCTTTCTTCTTTCCTCTTTCTTAGTTTTTTTTCTTTCCTTTCTTTCTTCCTTCCTTCCTTCCTTCCATCTTTCTCTCTCATCTTTTCTTTCATTTCCTTCCTTCCTCTTAACTTTTTTCCCTTTCATTTCTTTCTTTCTCTCTTTCTTATCTTTTTCCTTCCTTCCTTTCTTTTCCTCTCTTTCTCATCTTTCTTCTTTCATTTCCTTCCTTCCTTTTTATCTTTTTTTCTTTCATTTCATTTCATTTCATTTCATTTCCTTCCTTCCTTTCTCATTCTTTCTTTTCCTTTTTATCTTTTTTCTTTCCTTTCCATTCTCTTTCTTTTTTCCTTTTCTTTCTTTCTTTCTCATTCTTTCTTTCTTTCTTTCTTTCTTCTTCTTACTTTCTTTCTTTCTTTCTTTCTTTCTTTCTTCCTTCCTTCCTTCTTCCTTCCTTCCTTCCTTCCTTCCTTCCTTTCCTTTCCTTTCCTTTCCTTTCCTTTCCTTTCCTTTCCTTTCCTTTCCTTTCCTTTCCTTCCTTTCCTTTCCTTCCCATTTCACCTGTTGAGGTGACTTTGGGCAGCCCCCTTGAGACCACTTTACCCAACCCTGGCTAGACGTCGACCCCCCTGAAGAGCCACCTACCTGCAGGGGGATTATAGGAGTTGGAATCCAACCCCACCCAGCCGCAGCGGTTGTAAAGAGGCTCTTACTTCACCTCTGGATGACATTTGCCGGTTGCTTTCATGGGCCCGCCAGTCTGTCAACTGAAAGGGTTTTCCTTTCTCTCTCCTCTCCGGTTTTTTAATCTCCTCCTCTTCAAACAACAATTCTGGAGTTTTGATCTGGGCTCATTTCCATCCCCTGGGGGCTTCAGGAGCCCTTGGGCAGAAAAGGAGCTCTCAACTAACAAGGTCATAAAGCTAAATAAAAAGCCACCCCACCCTCGGGGGCGAGCAGGGGGGGCCGAATCCTCCCAGGAGGCTGGAGAAATATTTATTTCAAAGGCGCCGGTGGCCTTTGGGAATGGGAGGAGGGGCGACCCCCCCAACCCTTCCTGGAGCGGTCTGTCTGTCTGACTGCCTAGGGGTCTTTCCATTGGTCTGTCCGCCTGTCCGTCCATCTATCCATTTGCCTGCTTGTCTGCCTCTTGATCTATCCATTCTAGCTGTCCATCGGTCCATCCTTCGTCCCTCCGTCTGTTGTCTGCCTGCCTGCCTATCTATGTGTCCATCCATCCATCATATTTATCTATTTGTCTCTGCCTATCTCTCTTTCTCTCTCAATCATCTCCTTCTCTCTCACCCCACCCACCCATCCATCTAGAATCTATCATCTATTTATCGATCTAGAATCTATCATCTATTTATCTATCTAAAATCTAACATCAATTTATCTAGCTCTGTCTGTGTCTGTCTGTCTGTCTCTCTCTCTCTCTCTCTCATCTCGTCTCTCTCTCTCTCTCTATCTATAATGTAACATCTATTTATCTATCTCTATTTCTATCTGTCTTTCTCTATCTATCTCTATCATCTATCTATCATCTATTTATCTAGCTCTGTCTGTCTGTCTGTCTGTCCATCCGTCCGTCCATCCATCCATCCATCCATCCATCCATCCATCCATCTCCCACCTTTATTATTTTAGCATTCATATCTGCAGTGCCAAGTGTGACCCATACACAAGGGGGCTCTTTTGTCCAAAGAGTTCACTAGGGCAGAAAGGATAGGGGGGGGCATTTCTCTTCACTCCCCCCACCCCCAAACACCCACAGTTGCTACCTGCACAGCTCGGAGTGCCTTGCTGGCATACAAGACGCCTGCCGTGTGGTCCGTCAAGGCCATCTCCCCACCGTACGGGTGGATCCCTGGGAACCGCTTGGCCAACTCCTGGGGGCCCAGGAAGTCTGTGGGCAACTGGTGGCGCTCCATGGTCCGCCTGTAGCTTTGGAATTGGGGGTTCTCTGGGTGCCCCACCACCAGGGCGAGGATCGGCCTGCAGCAGAGGGAGGGGTGATTATGGCAGGGACCCTCTCTGGTGCCCCTGGGCGGCAGGATGGGGCAGACGGGGCACGGGGCTGCAGAAGGACCATCCGACTCAGAATAAGAGCTGGAAGGGGCCTTGGAGGTCTTCTAGTCCAGCCCCCCGCTCAAGCAGGAGACCCTAGACCCGATACCAGGGGTCTTCAAACTTGGCCCTTTTATGACTTGTGGACTTCAACTCCCAGAATTCCTCAGCCAGCAGTGCTAGAAGGGAGGAGGAGGAGGAGGAGGGGGAGGACTGTGGGGTCCTTGGTGCTCTCCGAGCTTGGTGGTTTCCTTGCAGACGGAAACCACCCAACTAGGTAACGCATTAACCCACAAGCAAAGCTGATCTAGAAAAACATCCTGGCACAGCTTCCTTCATGCTTGCAACATGACACCAACTCATGTCAGAGATCACGGGGTGGGGGGGGGACATGACTTGCATAACCAATCAGGGGGAGCCCCCGTGGCTGCCTTTAGCACCCCTCCCTGAGCTCAGTTACACTTTGTGCATTTGGCAAGGCTGGGGTGTGTGTGTGTGTGTGTGTTTGTGTGCGCTGCCCCCACCTGCTTGCTTAGCCACAGCTCTGTGCATTGGGTGACTCCCCCCCCTCCCCACCCCGGAGTGCCTGAATTCACCCATTCTCTCTCTCTCTCTCTCTCTCTCACACACACACACAAAGCCTTTGCTCTCCCCCAGAGCTGGGAGACAAGGGCCCCCTTCACAGGAATTGGCACCAGTTTCTTGTGATTGCCGTGACGTTTTATGCTTTAGCGGTTTGTGTTGTGCTTCATCCGTCTGTCAGTATTTGATTGATAGCTGCACGGAATCGGCTGAATTCTAAATAAATAAATGAAGTTTTGTGCATACAGTCTTTGTGTGTGTGTGTGTGGGGGGGGCTAGTACACAACACATGCCAATGGTCCAAACAGTATCCTAGCAAAGAGGCAACCCTTTGATTGTGGATCATAGATTCCCTAGTTGGGTCATGAAAAAGCATCTTTTAAGAAAACCTCCAAACTCAGAGAGCACCTAGGACCTCATGTATTATTATTATTATTATTATTATTATTATTATTATTATTATTATTATTATTATTATTATTATTATTATTATTATTATTATTATTATTATTATTCCTCCTCCTCCTCCTCCTCCTCCTCCTCCTCCTCCTCCTCCCCTTCTAGCACTGATGATGTTCCCCAGTTGGGTCATGAAACGTCTGCAAGGAAACCCGCCAGCTCAGAGAGCATCCAGGACCCCCCCTTCATTTCAACCCTGAGTTACAAAGGTTCTCTCTCCCTTTATTGACTGAAAGCTGCCATTCTCCAAGAGAGAGCTCTCTGGGCATGTGCAGAGGGCGGATCTCATCTCATCCCCCCCTTTCCCCCCCCCTCCCGCTCCAAGCTCCCCTTTTTATTGGCTTGGAAGCCTCTCCGGAGCATAAAATAATCGGCCTCTGGAGGCGGCGCGCGGGGCGGGGGAGGGGGAGAGAGAGGTTCGAGATGGGCAGCGAAGCGCAGGCCCGGAGGGTCCCCTAGAGGTCATCCAGCCTAACCCGCTCCCGAGCCTCCTCCTCCTCCTCCTCCTCACCTGTGCAGCCGAGTGCCGGCCTCCGCCTCCAGCTGAGCCCAGAGCGGCCGGGCTTCGGCCACCAGGGCCAGGTAGCGCTCCTGCGGGTAGGCGCTGCGGCTGATGCGGCTCTGCCCGTGGGAGCTTCCGCGGCTGTGGGGCAGCGGGAACTGCGGGGACCAGGTGCCAGGGTCGGACGCTTCCCGGGGGTGGGGGGCCGCAGGAGGTTCCCCCCCGCCCCGCAGCAACCCCCCTTCCCGGCTTGCCCCCCCCCCAGGCTTCATCCCCCTCCCCCGCCCTACCCGGGCTTGCAGGCAGCAGCCCGTCCGGGCAGGGGCGCCTCTACCTGCTCCACGAGGAGGGTCTTCAGCCGGCGGCGGGCCAGCTGGTAGGCAGCGCAGGAGCCCTGGATCCCCGCGCCCAGCACCAGGGCGTCGAAGGGCCGGCCGTTCCCCCCGCCCGCAGCCATGGCTCCTCGGCGGCTCTGGCCTTCCCGGGACGGGGGCGGGCAGGGGGCGAAGTCCAGCTGGCTTGCAGCCCGGCCCGGGTCCTCCCCCGCTTGGCCGGAGGGGCACCGCCGGGAGGGGGGTGGGGGGGTTGCAAGGGCCGACGACGCGAGACTCCGAAGGGCCCTGGGTCACCTGGAAGTGGGGTGGGGGGGTTTTTTGGAGGTGGAGTTGGGGGGGGCTCGGCGTCAGGACTCCTTGCTCGGTTCTTCCTCAGAGAAGAGCAACAAAGATGATCGGGGGACTGGAGGCTAAGGAAAGGTTGCTGGAATTGGGGATGTGTAGTTTAACGAAGAGAAGGACCAGGGGGGACATGATAGTCGCCTTCCAACATCTCAGGGGCTGCCCCAAAGAAGAGGGAGTCAAGCTGTTCTCCAAAGCGCCCAAAGGCAGGAGAAGAATGGAAACTAGTCAAGGAGAGAAGCAACCTAGAACTAAGGAGAAACTTCCTGACAGTGAGAACAATTAACCAGTGGAACAACCTGCCTCCAGAAGCGGTGAATGCTCCAACACTGGAAGTTTTTAAGAAGAGACTGGACAGCCATTTGTCTGTAATGGCATAGGGTTTCCTGCCTGGACTAGATGACCTCCAAGGTCCCTTCCAACTTCTTCTTCTTCTTCTTCTTCTTCTTCTTCTTCTTCTTCTTCTTCTTCTTCTTCTTCTTCTTCTTCTTCTTCTTCTTCTTCTTCTTCTTCTTCTTCTTCTTCTTCTTCTTCTTCTTATTATTATTATTATTATTATTATTATTATTATTATTATTATTATTATTATTATTATTATCATAACTCAGCAGCCTCAAGGAGAGAAGCAAAAGAGAACTCGGGCAGGGGGGGTGACTTTCTAAGAGGGAGAAGGGTTTTTGCCCCCAGACATTATTATTATTATTATTTATTTATTATTGATTAGATTTATATACCGCCCTTCTCCCGAGGGACTCAGGGCGGTGTCCAGGGCAATTAAAATATTTATTTATTTATTTTATTTTATTAGTTTTCTATACCGCCCTATTCCCGAAGGACTCAGGGCGGTTTACAGGGCAAAGTTTAAAAAAACAATATAAAAGTTAAAATAGAAATAGATTTAAAATAAATTAAATTAATTACTAGCCCAACAAATTCAAACCAAGTTTAAAAACTGAAAATCCCTCAGTCCAGGCCAGATAGATCAAAGAGCCAAGTTTTCAGGTCCCGACGAAACGAACGAAGGTCGTCGGGGGCGGTCCGGAGTTCCACAGGTAAGTCATTCCATAGGGTAGGCGCGCCCACAGAGAACGCCTTCCCTCTGGGGATCACCCGCCGGTACTCCCTGACCGGCGGTACCCTAAGAAGGCCCTCCCTGTGGGAGCGCACAGGACGATGGGAAGTTGATGCTGGCAGCAGGTGCTCCCTCAGATAATCCGGGCCCATGCCTCCCAGAACTATAAATCTGGGAAACTCCACCGCCAACCCTGAGAGGGCGTCCAGCAGCCCGGGCAGGGCCGTTGCCACACAGCTGGGTGCCAGGTATGTTAGCAACAAGCCCAACTGAGCCCCAGGGCCACAACTCAGGAGGAGGGACTCACTCACTCTAGGCCGGGATGACTTATGCACGGTCACTCACGCGCTCGTGACCTCTCGTCTGGACTACTGCAACGCTCTCTACATGGGGCTGCCCTTGAGGACCACCCGGAGGCTCCAACTGGTACAGAATGCAGCCGCGAGAGTTGTGTTGGGAGTCTCCCGATACTCCCATGTTACACCTCTGCTCCGTGAGCTGCATTGGTTGCCAGTTGTCTTCCGGGTGAGATTCAAGGTACTAGTAATGGTGTTTAAAGCCCTACATGGCAGGGGTCCGGAGTACCTCAGGGAACACCTGCTGCCGGCATCAACTTCCCTGCGCCCTGTGCGTTCCCACAGAGAGGGACTCCTCAGGGTGCCACCGATCAGAGAATGTCGATTGGTGGCCCCCAGGGGGAGATCCTTCTCTGTGGGCGCCCCGGAACTATGGAATCAGTTACCAGTAGAGCTCCGGATGGCGCCCGATCTTCGCTCCTTTCGCCGCGATCTAAAAACATTTTTATTCGAACAAGCCGGCCTGGCCTGATGGGGGATTGGTGGGGTTTTTTATTGCTGTTTTATTGGGGTTTTTAATTGTACTGTATCGATTGTTTTTTAGTGGGCAACTATTTAATCTTTTTTAATATTTGTAATTTTGTATTTTTATTCTTGCCCTGTTCACCGCCCTGAGTCCTTCGGGAGAAGGGCAGTATAGAAATATTAATAAACTAAACTAAACTCCCGCCTATCTGTACGACAGTGGTCTCCCGCGGACATAAGGTCTCCCGTATAACTACCGCCACCCCCCTCCCCTGCCCTGAGCCCGCAGCCGATGTAACACACGGAAACCTGGAGGGCAAAGCTCAGTCAGAGGGATACCTCCCTCTGAGCCCAACCAGGTTTCTGTAATGCATGCCAGGTCCGCGCGTTCCTCCTCGATCAAATCGCGGATGAGGGGAGCCTTGTTCACTACAGATCTGGCATTAAAGTACACCAGCCTGAGCTCGGCCTGATCCCCTTCACCCCCGGATAAACGGGTACCAACTGGAGGGTCGGAGCACGCCACCACTTGAAGACAGTGGGGGCGCGATCCCAGGTGTTGATATGGCCCTCCGTGTAACCGCCTGCTGTCGTTCCCAATCATCGTGGGGATTTGAAACCCCACCCCAATGCCAGGAAAACCAGAAGCCCCCAACCCCATCTCGCCGGGAACCATCTCAGGCCCGGACTGACAACCAATATAACATACGGATAAACATACAAAAGTTAAAAATAGATTAAATTAAATTTAGCCCCAAACAAAATAAGTTAAATTATGAAATTTAAAACCCCAATCCCTCAGTCCAGGCTGGCAAGCTCGAATAACCAGGTTTTCAGGTCACGGCGAAAAGAGCGAAGGTCGGGGGCCATCCGGAGCTCGACCGGTAGGCGGTTCCAAAGGTCTGGCGCGCCCACAGAGAATGCTCTCCCCCTGGGGGCCACCAGTCGACATTCCCTGACCGGCGGCACCCTGAGGAGGCCCTCTCTGTGGGAGCGCACGGGGCGATGGGAAGTTGATGCCGGCAGCAGGTGTTCCCTCAGATATCCTGGACCCAAGCCATTCAGGGCTTTATAGGTCATCACCAGCACCTTGAATCTCACCCGGGGGGGGGGCAACTGGGAGCCAATGCAGCTCGCGGAGAAGAGGCGTTACATGGGAGTATCAGGAGACTCGCACGGCCGCATTCTGCACCAGCTGAAGCCTCCGAGTGGTCCTCAAGGGCAGCCCCATGTAAAGAGCATTGCAGTAGTCTATCCGAGAGGTCACGAGCGCATGAGTAACTGTGCGTAGGGCATCTCGGTCCAGATAGGGCCGCAACTGGCGCACCAGGCGAACCTGGACAAAGGCCCCCCTGGTCATGGCTCCTATGTGATCTTCCAAACTGAGCTGTGAGTCAAGGAGGATGCCCAAGTTGCGAGCCCTATCAACGGGGGGGGGGGGGTAACACCTTACCCCCCCTAGTTAGCGATGGAAAAGACTGGTTGATCCGAGATGCCGGTATGCACAGCCACTCAGTCTTGGCGGGATTGAGTCGAAGCCTGTTCCTCCCCATCCAGACCCGGACCGCCTCTAGGCAACGGGACATCACGTCGAGGGCATCACTGGGTTGATTTGGGGTGGAGATGAAAAGCTGGGTAGCATACTGATGATACCCCACCCCGAAACCACGAATGATCTCACCCAGCGGCTTCATATAGATGTTGAACAGAAGGGGCGAGAGGACCGACCCCTGAGGAACTCCACAAACGAGAGGCCTCGAGGCCGACCTCTGCCCCCCTGCCAACACCGACTGCGAGCGGCCCAGGAGAAAGGAGGAGAACCACCATAAAACAGGGCACCCCACTCCCAACCCCGAGACGCCGCAGTAGGATACCATGGTCGATGGTATCAAAAGCCGCTGAGAGATCTAATAGGACTAGGACAGAGGAACAACCCCTGTCCCGAGCCCGCCAGAGATCATTCACCAGCGCAACCAATGCCGTCTCCATGCTGTGCCCAGGCCTGAAACCCGATTGGTACGGGTCCAGATAATCAGTTTCCTCCAGGAACAGAGGAAGCTGATGTGCCACCACACTCTCAACAACCTTCGCCAAAAAGCGAAGGTTGGAGACTGGACGATAATTATTTAAAACAGCCGGGTCCAGGGCAGGCTTCTTGAGGAGGGGTCTCACCACCGCCTCCTTCAAGGCGGCAGGGAAGGTACCCTCCCTCAAAGAAGCAGTTATCACTGCCTGGAGCCAGCCTCGTGTCGCCTCCCGAGCTGCATACACCAGCCAGGAGGGGCACAGGTCCAATAAACACGTGGTGGAACTCAGCCTCCCCATGATCCTGTCCACTTCTTCCGGAGTCACAGGATCAAATTCTTCCCAGATAACATTCCCAAGACCGCTCGTCCACACACACACACCCCGCCCCGTCACCCCGCCCCGTCAGGCTCCGCCCAGTTGTGGGTGCTTCAACCCTGGAGGCTTTTGAAGAAGAGACTGGACCGCCCCTGGTCTGCAATGGGATAGGGTGGTGGAAGGGAGGAAGGAAAAGGGAAGTGGGGAAGGGTGGTGGAAGGGAGGAAGGAAGGAAGGAAGGAAAAGGGAAGTGGGGAAGGGTGGGTGGAGGGGAGGCAGAAGGGAGGAAGGAAGGAAAAGAAGTGGGGAAGGGTGGAAGGGAAGGGGAAGGGAGGAAGCAAGGAAAAGGGAAGTGGGGAAGGGTGGAAGGGAGGGGGAAGTGGGGAAGGGTGGAAGGGAGGGGGAAGGGAGGAAGGAAGGAAAAGGGAAGTGGGGAAGGGTGGGGGGAAGGGAGGGGGAAGGGAGGAAGGAAGGAAAAGGGAAGTGGGGAAGGGTGGGGGGAAGGGAAGGGGAAGGGAGGAAGCAAGGAAAAGGGAAGTGGGGAAGGGTGGAAGGGAGGGGGAAGGGAGGAAGGAAGGAAAAGGGAAGTGGGGAAGGGAGGGGGAAGGGAGGAAGGAAGGAAAAGGGAAGTGGGGAAGGGTGGGGGGAAGGGAGGGGGAAGGGAGGAAGGAAGGAAAAGGGAAGTGGGGAAGGGTGGGGGGAAGGGAAGGGGGAAGGGAGGAAGCAAGGAAAAGGGAAGTGGGGAAGGGTGGAAGGGAGGGGGAAGGGAGGAAGGAAGGAAAAGGGAAGTGGGGAAGGGTGGGGGGAAGGGAGGGGGAAGGGAGGAAGGAAGAAAAAGGGAAGTGGGGAAGGGTGGGGGGAAGGGAAGGGGAAGGGAGGAAGCAAGGAAAAGGGAAGTGGGGAAGGGTGGAAGGGAGGGGGAAGGGAGGAAGGAAGGAAAAGGGAAGTGGGGAAGGGTGGGGGGAAGGGAGGAAGGAAGGAAAAGGAAAGTGGGGAAGGGTAGTGGAAGGGAGGAAGGAAAAGGGAAGTGGGGAAGGGTGGGTGGAAGGGAGGGAAGGAAAAGGGAAGTGGGGAAGGGTGGGTGGAAGGGAGGGGGAAGGGAGGAAAGAAAGAAGGGAAGTAGGAAAGGGAGGGGGAAGGGGGGGAAAAGGAAGCAAGCAAGGAAGGAAAGAGCAGTCTAATCAATGAGAGAAGCAACCTAGAACTAAGGAGAAATTTTATTTTTTTTTAATAATATTTTATTAATTTTCTATTATTACAATTCATTAGTGCTTAATGAACGTGTTGACCGGGTTAATTTGTTAAATTCTTACTCTCTATCCTGTTTTTCCCAGTCATTGATAAAATAAATTCCACGTTTGAAAATATTCTGTATCTTCTTTTTCTTTAATTCTCAATGTAAGTCTATCCATTTCAGCACAGTCCAGTATTTCCTTGATTATCTCTTCATCCAAAGGAGTTTTTTTTTTCATTTTTCCAGGGCTGAGCAAATACCGTCCTTGCTGCTGTTAATGCATGTAATGTTAAATATACGCTTTGTTTATCCAATTTTTCTGAAATTATACCTAATAAAAAAGTTCAGGTTTAAAGTCTACGTGTTTTCCTAAAATCTTTTCTAACCAAGTATGTATTTTTGCCCATTTTTTTTTTTCTTTAACACACGTCCACCACAGGTGATGATGTGTACCAGGATTTCGATTACATTTCCAACATTTGCTAGACATATTTTTAAATATTTTCTGAACAATTAAACAGTGGAACGGCTTGTCTCCAGAAGCTGTGGGTGCCCCATCACTGGAGGTTTTAAAGAAGAGATTGGATAACTGTCTGGAATAGGGTTTTTTATTTGAGCTGGGGGGGTGGACTAGAAGACCTCCGAGGTCCCAGGGGTCATGCGATCCCCTTTTGCCACCTTCTGACTTGCAAAGTCAGTGCGGAAAAACCAGATTCTGTTTTTTTCCAAACTGTGTGATAACAACTTTGGTGATTCTCATAACAACGCTCTTTCGCTTAAGGACAACACGGTTCGGTTAACAACTGGGGTGATCTCCTTAACCAACATTGCCCCCCCTTTTTTTGCCATGGTGGTTAAGCCAGTCACCGCAGTTTTGAAGTAAACCGTGTGGTCCTTAAGCGGATCTGGGTTCCCTTATTGATGTCAGCGCTGCTAACATCGGATGTTTTTGCGTTGACAACAGATGGAAATGTAGCCATCTTTTTCCCCTTTCGCTTTTGGAGTTAGCTGATGCTGGGACGGGGGGGGGGTGGCGGGGAGAGAATGTGAATGAGAGTCCAGCTAGACACAACAACACTAAACTTAGCGTGAGAATCAAGGTTACTGAGCCCAGAGCTGATAAAGAATTGGTGGGCTGGAGAGGAAGCCGGCCTTCACGCTAATTGGGGAATGTGATTTATGACAGTTAATTGCAGGAGGGAATTGTGCTTTGATACTAGGTGTCCAGGGGAGGGGAATTCAGTTTTTGGGCTTCGATTACGTAAGAGCCGATATTCTGCTACTCGAATACAAGATCCTTTAAGGTAAACGACGCCTCGGGGTTCTTTTGAAGAGTTTCATCTGTCGGAACCAGGACAACTGACTTTGCTCGTGGGAACGGGATGGAAAGTGAGAAATGGGGACACCCCCACCCCCACACACACACCCTGGGGTGCTGCAGCTGAACACAAGCCAGGTGCCCATCACCCCAGTCTGGATCCCTTGTAGACGGGAGAAAGGCTCAGAAGCCCCTCTTTCCATGGCTTTTTTTTCTCTCTCTCTCTCTCTTTTTCTAATGACCCGCTGAAGAGCCAAACTCCAATTTGAATTAACACACACACACACACACACACACACACACACACACACACACATCCTGGCATAAAAGACCGTGTGGTTCGCAGGCCCTTTCTTCCCCCTTTGTGACAATTCTGCAAGCCCCTTCCCATGCACGCACGCACGCACGCACACACACACACACACACACCTAATCCTGCTCCAGGCTTTGCAGAATCTCTGGCTGCCTGGGCGGGCGGTGAATTAATTCCAAGGCTCTTTGGGGCTGCTTTCACGTGTGTGTTGAACGTGGCACAGCCGTGCCCTCAGCAGACTGTGCCCACCTGTTCACAATCATCCGCAGTGCTTTTTTTGTAAAAAAAAAAAAAAAAAGGTGTCGGAACTCACACATGTCATACCTTGCCTACCCTACAAGGTTCCATCCAAAAAAAGGTGCCGGGACTCCGTTCTGAGCGTTCTATGAGAAAAAAAAGCCTTGATCATCCGGTTATATTTGTAGCCTGGTTGCTTTTCATTTCTCCTCCTTCGACTTCTCCTCTTCTCCCTCCTCGTCCCCACTCCCCTTCCCCTCCTGCACCTGCCTTTCCTTTCCCTTCCCCTCCTCTTCCTCTTCTCCTTCCTCCCCCTTTCCTTCTCGTCCTCCTCCTCCCCTTCCCCTCCCCTTCCTCTCCTCCTCTTCCTCCCCTTCCCCCTTCCCCTCCTCCTCCTGCCAATTACCACTCCAGGCTTAATACAAACTGACAGTGATCCATAGCACCATCTCTTTGATGAAGGCATAATGAGGTTCTTTTTTTCCCTCCCATCAAATAATCCAGACTTCTCATAAGAAATTTCTCAAAATAATCATGAAAGCCTTAACGCAGAATCCTTTCCACACAATTGAAGCATTGGGGAGGGGGGGGGAAGGATCTGGGGAGCCCTTTGGACCCCCTTTCTTTGCAGGGAAACTCCGGATCACGGACGGAGGCTTCTGAAATCTCCTTCGGCAGCCAATCAGTGAAAAGCTCTGGACTTTGGGTGAACAGGAGGCAACATGAATGCAAAGCACTAAAGTGGATTTCGCTACACACCCTCTTCACACCCTCTTTTCCTTGTTCCCTTCTGGGAGGAGGGGGGCTTCGTGGTATCCGCAGCAGAACATCCAGATTCAGCCATAGTTTCATTCCATGCAGCATTGTGAATTCTCAGGCTTCCTCCTTCCGCTATGTATTCAAGATGGACAGTATTTCATATTTTATTGTTATGTATATGTAGGGGTGTGGGTCTATACACATGTTGTATATAGTATGTTTTAGGTGTGTGTCATGTACATGTTTCACTTGGAGAGCGGGCAACTAAATTTCATTTTTGATGTGTGCCGTTGTGCCCACAGTAAAAAAAATGACAATAAAGGTTATCTTATCTTATCTTATCTTATCTTATCTTATCTTATCTTATCTTATCTTATCTTATCTTATCTTATCTTATCTTATCTACAAGCTTTGCTCTCAGAGGAATAGGGAGCAAAACATGGGTTTAATTCTAGCAAATAAGCTTCAATGATGTCCCAGCCTCCAGTTTTGCACCCTACAACATAAGCTAGGATGGGCCTCACCTGCCTTCAGCCCAGAGACAGTTGGGAGAAACGGTCTATATCATCTGCCTCTCTAGTTATCATCTATATCTGTCATCTATCTACACATATCCATCTATCTATCTATTTCTATCATCTCTCTCTCTCTCTCTCTCTCTTCTTATTCATCTATCTGTCTCTATATAATGACATTGTGTGGAAAATAGGAAGAAGGATTGGGTATGTTTGGTTGAGTTATAAAAATGATAAAGTTGGGATATAGATAGATAGATAGATAGAGAGAGAGAGATAATAGATATAGATAGATATAATAGATATAGATAGATATAATATCTATATCTATATAGATCTAGATATATAGATATAGATAGATGAGAGATACAGATCAGATAGATGTTGATTGATAGCTAGAGATAGCTAGATGATAGATGACGATGACAACAACAACAACAACAACAATAATAATCTGGGAAGGGACCTTAGAGGTCCTCTAGTCCAACCTCCTACTCAGACAAGAGATCCTATATTATCCTGGATAAATGGCTGTCCAGTCTCTTCTTAAAAGCTTCCAGCGTTGGAGCATTCACCACTTCTGGAGGCAAGGAGTTCCGCTGGTTAATTGTCCTCACTCTCAGGAAATTCCTCCTTAGTTCTAGGTTGCTTCTCTCCTGGATGAGTTTCCATCCATTGCTTCTTGTCCGGCCTTCAGATAGAAGGATGGATAGACAGAGAGAGATGGGTAGAGAAATGAGCTTCCTTCCATGCCTGGCTCATGGTCTCCTGTCTCCTGGTCCCACACAATAGCCCACACCCCACACTGACCCACATCATAGAGAGCTGGGGGTGGGGGTCAGAGGCAGATTTCCAGAGTGGGGGGTGGGGTGGGGGGATCTGCCGTGCAATTCAAGGATTCCAAAGTCAGAAAACAATTAGAAGGGAATGAAAATGGATGCTACTCAGAGTCAGGGCTGAAAGTCACAGATTGCTCCTTCCCTCCCTCACCAAACCTCCCCCCCCCATCTACATATCTTGATCCACGGGCTGTCAAAGTGAGGAATTAGCTGACAATCTGCATAATGAGAGGATCTGGAGAAGCAGATGAACGGCAGGCAGCGAAGTGAAAAAGGGCCTCCATTTCTCTGATTTATAGGGTCTTAAATCCCAAAGAACCACATCATTTGCACCATTGTATATCTTAACTCCCGTTGCTTAAGAAACAGCGGCATCGACTTAAGAGCCAAAAAGAAATGTAAATAGTTTTAGTTGCCATGCTGGAAAAGAAGAAGAAGAAGGACGGGAGAAGGCCCGCTTTTTCGGAGAGGCAAGTAGGAAATTTGATTTGCTGGAGGATAAAAGATTAATTCCCGCAGACTCAATTGGTTTAAATGTAAGCAACGGATACATTGCTCAAACAAGCGAGGGTCAATTTGACTGTGAAATCGCTCTTGATAGGGAGAGAGGGGGAAAAAAAAGTGGATTAAGGATGATTAAATTTCTGGAAGTCTCACCTGAGTTG
The DNA here is from genome assembly GCA_024294585.1 of Vipera latastei. Taxonomy (NCBI): domain Eukaryota; kingdom Metazoa; phylum Chordata; class Lepidosauria; order Squamata; family Viperidae; genus Vipera; species Vipera latastei. Next base: position 368,890,116 of record CM044354.1, read on the forward strand.
CCCGCAAATAACCCCAATCACAGAACAGGTCAATTGCAGTCTTTAACTTCTTTTTTCCTTTTTTTTCTTCAAATGTCTTGCATTTTGCTGAAGGAGGAATTATTTCAGGAGAGGATTTCAGGATAGCAATTACCGAATCCACTAGAGAGGGGGGAAAAAAAACCCACCTTCTCCCTACTCTGATTGCAGATCAAATCAGAGAGCAGAATTAATGCAGGTAATGGATGGCCCAAGCTAAATTTCCAGTCTTCCAGAGCTGGTTGCGTTGTTGTCCCAAGAGACCTCGGCAGAAAGGCCTCTGGCCCTGGCAGATATCCTGGATGGAGAAACAGGAGGCTGGCAGCACCAGGAGACCCGGGAACTCCTGTTGATCACGTCTCCCAAATCCTGGATACGGTATTTTTCAACCTCAGCAACTTCAGCATGAATGGACTTCAGCTCCCAGAATCCCCCAGCCAGCCTGCTTTAAGAGGGGCGGATTTCCACTCCCAGAATCCCCCAGCCAGCCTGCTTTAAGAGGGGTGGGTTTCATTTCCCAGAATTCTCCAGCCAGCCTGCTTTAAGAGGGGTGGACTTCCACTCCCAGAATCCCCCAGCCAGCCTGCTTTAAGAGGGGTGGGCTTCCACTCCCAGAATCCCCCAGCCAGCCTGCTTTAAGAGGGGTGGGTTTCATTTCCCAGAATTCTCCAGCCAGCCTGCTTTAAGAGGGGCGGACTTCCACTCCCAGAATCCCCCAGCCAGCCTGCTTTAAGAGGGGTGGGTTTCATTTCCCAGAATTCTCCAGCCAGCCTGCTTTAAGAGGGGCGGACTTCCACTCCCAGAATCCCCCAGCCAGCCTGCTTTAAGAGGGGCGGGCTTCCACTCCCAGAATCCCCCAGCCAGCCATGCTTTAAGAGGGGTGGACTTTCACTCCCAGAATCCCCCAGCCAGCCTGCTTTAAGAGGGGCGGGCTTCCACTCCCAGAATCCCCCAGCCAGCCTGCTTTAAGAGGGGTGGGTTTCATTTCCCAGAATTCTCCAGCCAGCCTGCTTTAAGAGGGGCAGACTTCCACTCCCAGAATCCCCCAGCCAGCCTGCTTTAAGAGGGGTGGATCTCCACTCTCAGAATCCCCCAGCCAGCCTGCTTTAAGAGGGGAGGACTTCCACTCCCAGAATCCCCCAGCCAGCCTGCTTTAAGAGGGGTGGGCTTCCACTCCCAGAATCCCCCAGCCAGCCTGCTTTAAGAGGGGAGGACTTCCACTCCCAGAATCCCCCAGCCAGCCTGCTTTAAGAGGGGTGGACTTTGACTCCAGAATTCTGGCTTGGGAATTCTGGGAGTCAAAATCCAGCCATCTTAAAGTTGCTGAAGTGAAGAAAAACTCGGTAACTTCGAACCTGGACCTCCCATATCAAAATAACCTTAATATATGGAGTTTGGTAAGCATCTGATTACTTCCCCTGCCCATCCTTTGATCCAGAAAATTGGCAGAGTGTAGAAAGATGTTCTAGCCTAAATGCCACGAACTGTACAATTTGCAGAAGTCACTTTGCCTTCCTGAGGCAATTCGGTTTCGTTTCGTCCTGCATTTCTCATGCAAACGGTTACTTTGAGACTTGGTGATTTGTTCATTCAGAACAGAGCAGAATAACAGAGTTGAAAGGGACCTCAGAGATCTTCTAGTCCAACCCCCCCTGTTCGAGCAGGAGAGCCTGTTCCAGACGGTGTCCAACCTTGGGCACTTTGTGACTTGTGGACTTCAACTCCCAGAATTCCCCAGCCAACCATACCAGCTGGGGAAATCTGGGAATTAAGTCCACGGGTCTTAGAGTTGCCAAGGTTTGACATCCTTAGGGATAGGCAACCTTGGCACGGCTGGCTGAGGAATTCTGGGAGTTGAAGTCCACGAGTCATGAAGGGGCCATAGTTCCCCCATGCTGGCTGAGGAATTCTGGGAGTTGAAGTCCACGAGTCATAAAAGAGCCAAGGTTGCCTACCCCTGTCAAATGGCTATCCAACCACTTCTTGAAAACTTGCAATGATGGAGCGGAGCACTCACAACTTCTGGAGACAAGCTGTTGATTGATTGATTGATTGATTGATTGATTGATTGATTGATTGATTGATTGATTCGTTCATTCATTCATTCATTCATTCATTCATTCATTCATAGGTTTCGACTAGAAGACCTCCAAGATGCTTTTGTAGGATGTCTTGGGGTCCTCCTGTTCCAAGTCTGAACCATTTAGCTAGATCAGATTCCATGCAAACTGTGGTTGCAAACTGTCACACCGTTCTTCAATTCACAGATGGGGTGGCCTTGACCCACCTCCCCCTCTTTTTAGGGCTGTCCACAGTGTTGTGGCCTGCGATGTCAGAAGCCTTCGGACCATCTGTACAGTGGGAGCAGGTGTCTCTTTTCCCAACACAGAAAGAACGGTTGCTGGAATTGGGTCTGTCTAGTTTAATGAAGAGAAGGACGAGGGGAGGGGGGACGTGATAGCAGTGATCCAATATTGGAGGGGCTGCCCCAAAGAAGAGGGAGTCAAGCTATTCACCAAATCACCTGAAGGCAGGACTGGAAGCAATGGAGGGAAACTAACCAAAGAGAGAAGCAACCTAGAACGAAGGAGAAATTTCCTAACCGAGAGAACAAACAATCAGTGGAACTCCTTGCCTCCAGAAGTTTTTAGTGCTCCATCACTGGAGGTTTTAATAATAATAATAATAATAATAATAATAATAATAATAATAATAATAATAATAATAATAATAATAATAATAATAATAAAGTTGGAAGGGACCTTGGAGGTCATCTAGTCCAACCCCCTGCTCAGGCAGGAAACCTTATACGAGGGGTGTCAAACTCAATTTCATTGAGGGCCACATCAGCATTGCGGTTGCCCTCAAGGGGCCAGGTGAGTATGGCCAGGGTGGGCGTGGCCTACTAGGTGGGCGTGGCTAGAGTGCGTATGGCCTACTGGGTGGGCATGGCCAGCTCTACATCATTCGCATCAAGGGTGCCTATGGGGGCCTGGGCAGGAGTGGGACAGATCTGAGGGTCTCTGGCAGAAGGAGGGTCTCTGGGCCAGGGCCAAGGCAGTGGGGGCCGTTCCCTCATTGTTTCCAGGATGGTTTTGCGGGCCGCATGAAACCACTTCATGGGCCGGATCCGGCCCCCGGGCCTTGTGTTTGACATGTCTGCCTTATACCATTTCAGGCAAATGGCTGTCCAGTCTCTTCTTAAAAACCTCCAGTGTTGGAGCATTCACCACCTCTGGAGGCAGGTTGTTCCACTGGTTAATTGTTCTCACTGTCAGGAAGTTTCTCCTTAGTTCCAGGTTGCTTCTCTCCTTGGTTAGTTTCCATCCGTTGCTTCTTCTCCTCCCTTCGGGCACTTTGGAGAACAGCTTGACTCCCTCTTCTTTGTGGCAGCCCCTGAGATACTGGAAGGCTGCTATCATGTCCCCCCTGGTCCTTCTCTTCATTAAACTAGACATCCCCAATTCCAGCAACCGTTCCCTATATGTTTTAGCCTCCAGTCCCCTAATCATCTTGGTTGCTTTTCTCTGTACCCTTTCTAGAGTCTCGACATCTTTTTTACATCGTGGTGACCAAAACTGGATGCCGTATTCCAGGTGTGGCCTTACCAAGGCATCGTAAAGTGGTATTAGTACTTCACTTGATCTTGATTCTCTCCCTCTGTTAATGCAGCCTAGCACTGTGTTGGCTTTTTTGGCAGCTGCAGCACACTGCTGGCTCATATTGAAGTGATTGTCAGAAGAGATGTCACAATCCATTGATATCACATTCATAAATGTATGGTTAAAATATTGTGCCTACCGGGATTCTGCCATACTTGTACAGGGAGTGCAGAATTATTAGGCAAATGAGTATTTTGACCACATCATCCTCTTTATGCATGTTTTACTCCAAGCTGTATAGGCTCGAAAGCCTACTACCAATTAAGCATATTAGGTGATGTGCATCTCTGTAATGAGAAGGGGTGTGGTCCAATGACATCAACACCCTGTATCAGGTGTGCATAGTTATTAGGCAACTTCCTTCCTTTGGCAAAATGGGTCAAAAGAAGGACTTGACAGGCTCAGAAAAGTCAAAAATAGTGAGATATCTTGCAGAGGGATGCAGCACTCTTAAAATTGCAAAGCTTCTGAAGCGTGATCATCGAACAATCAAGCGTTTCATTCAAAATAGTCAACAGGGTTGCAAGAAGCGTGTGGAGAAACCAAGGCGCAAAATAACTGCCCATGAACTGAGAAAAGTCAAGCGTGCAGCTGCCAAGATGCCACTTGCCACCAGTTTGGCCATATTTCAGAGCTGCAACATCACTGGAGTGCCCAAAAGCACAAGGTGTGCAATACTCAGAGACATGGCCAAGGTAAGAAAGGCTGAAAGACGACCACCACTGAACAAGACACACAAGCTGAAACGTCAAGACTGGGCCAAGAAATATCTCAAGACTGATTTTTCTAAGGTTTTATGGACTGATGAAATGAGAGTGAGTCTTGATGGGCCAGATGGATGGGCCCGTGGCTGGATTGGTAAAGGGCAGAGAGCTCCAGTCCGACTCAGACGCCAGCAAGGTGGAGGTGGAGTACTGGTGTGGGCTGGTATCATCAAAGATGAGCTTGTGGGGCCTTTTCGGGTTGAGGATGGAGTCAAGCTCAACTCCCAGTCCTACTGCCAGTTTCTGGAAGACACCTTCTTCAAGCAGTGGTACAGGAAGAAGTCTGCATCCTTCAAGAAAAAACATGATTTTCATGCAGGACAATGCTCCATCACACGCGTCCAAGTACTCCACAGCGTGGCTGGCAAGAAAGGGTATAAAAGAAGACAATCTAATGACATGGCCTCCTTGTTCACCTGATCTGAACCCCATTGAGAACCTGTGGTCCATCATCAAATGTGAGATTTACAAGGAGGGAAAACAGTACACCTCTCTGAACAGTGTCTGGGAGGCTGTGGTTGCTGCTGCACGCAATGTTGATGGTGAACAGATCAAAACACTGACAGAATCCATGGATGGCAGGCGTTTGAGTGTCCTTGCAAAGAAAGGTGGCTATATTGGTCACTGATTTGTTTTTGTTATGTTTTTCAATGTCAGAAATGTATATTTGTGAATGTTGCGATGTTATATTGGTTTCACTGGTAAAGATAAATAATTGGAATGGGTATATATTTGTTTTTTGTTAAGTTGCCTAATAATTATGCACAGTAATAGTCACCTGCACACACAGATATCCCCCTAAAATAGCTATAACTGAAAACAAACTAAAAACTACTTCCAAAAATATTCAGCTTTGATATTAATGAGTTTTTTGGGTTCATTGAGAACATGGTTGTTGTTCAATAATAAAATTAATCCTCAAAAATACAACTTGCCTAATAATTCTGCACTCCCTGTAGAAGGAGCGGGGGGGGGATTGTTTATTCAGTCTATCTGTAGCTGCTTTCAAAGAAACTTTGATCTGGGGGAATTAAGGGGGGAGAGTGATCTGTCTGTTGGGGTAGGAAGAAGGCAATCAACAAACGAATGCACAAAGTTCCTTTCTTCCCACGGAAGGACCTGACAACCAATTTGATGGGATCCTAACCAAATGGAGTTTTGAGGGGAGGGGGGGGGGGTTGAACCGGGAATGCTTATATAGAATGGAATGTGACTCAAGACCAGATCCTGTCTGATATCTCCACAACCAATCCTATCCTAGTAAACTTTTTCGACAACTGGGCTCCAAGAGTCCTTATTTCCTAAGATGTGGATTGGGGTGGGTCCTGACAGGAGACTGGACAGCCAGAAATGGTATGGGGTCTCAAGCTTGAGCGACGGGGTTGGACTAGATGACCTCCAAGGTCCCTCCCAACTCTGTTATTCTGTAATTCTGCAACTGCATCAGATGTTTGGGATGGATTCCTGGGTGCATCTGCCTCTTCCTCTACCCCCTGCTGACATTTCATCAGTCCCTCTAGTTTTAAAATATGGTTCATCCTAATTTCCAGCGTTCACTTAATGTCGCTTTTGGAGATGTCTCGCACTCGTTCAGCAATTAAAACCGTCATTCCATCATTGTTTCTGAGATGTTTTTCTGCTGTTCTTCCATGTCTTTTGTGCCCTCTTTCTTTGTCTCCCCTTTCCCCTCCATCTTTGCCTGCTGTCTTTTCATCTGTTCACGTTTGCATAAACGATTCCTTGATATCTATTATTTTCCTAAATAAATCTCTTTTCTTTCCCGTTTGACAGCGACTCTGGGTTGCTTTGCGTCGCTTATTTCAAAAGAGTTCCAGGTTTATTTTCTGGAATTCGGCATCTCGTTACAATACAGGTTGTCCTCAACTTACCACGGTTTGCTTAGTGACTGTTCAAGGTTACAAGGGCACTGAACAAAGTGACATGACCATTTTTCACGCTTATGACCATTGCCGTGGTCACATGAACAAAATCCAGGCAGTTGATAACTGGCAGGTATTTACGACCGTTGCTGTGTCCCAGGGCATGTGATGAAAATCAATGGAGTGACTTTGGGCCAATCAGCAGGAGACGGTGAGTTCCAGTCCCACCTTCGGCATAAATAGTGGCTAGGGACTCTGGGCCAATCACCAGGAGACGGTGAGTTCTAGTCCCGCCTTAGGCATAAATAGTGGCTAGTGACTGGGCCAATCATCAGGAGATGGTGAGTTCTAGTTCCGCCTTCAGCATGAAAGCCACTTGGGTGACATTTGGTCATCCAGTAGGAGACAGTGAGTTCTAGTCCCAACTTAGCCATGAAAACCGGCTGGGTGACTTTGGGCCAATCACCAGGAGATGGGGAGTTCTAGTCCTGTCTTAACTATGGAAGCCTTTTGGGTGAGTTTGGTGAGTTTGTTTCTCTCAACCTAAGCCACCTCACAGGGTTGTTGTTGAGGGGAAAATAGGAGGAATGTGTATTACGTATAGCACGATTTTTCAGAATGCTCGTAATATAAGCCCACACCCAAAATAAGCCCCACTTAAGATCATCAGGCTGGATGCTTATAGTACCGTATTTCTCTGAATATAAGCCCTTAACGAAATATAAGTCCTCATGTGTCTTTTGGAGCAAAAATTAATATAAAACCCTCTTTTATTTTCATGGAAACACAGCATGGCAAGAAAGGCAGCATAAAAATCTAATAAATTAATATATAAAAATAAATAATACATCAAACAAAACTTTTGGCTGCCAGGACTTAATTAACATTGCGGCGTGTGTGTGTGTGTGTGTGTGTGTCTCTCTCTCTCTCTCTCTCTCTGTGTAGGTGAATAATAGTGTGGCGAAGGAAATGACATAGGCTCAGATTTCCCCACTTTTTAAGGGTTTGCCCCCCATTTTCCCAAGCGAAACTTGCATCAAAAAAGTCAGAGGGGCTTCCAAAGAAGAATTGGCAGCACAAGTTAGCCTCACCCCAATGTATTTCTTTACGGTTAGATTCGCACCCAAGACGTTGAGAAGATTCTTCCCCAGACCTGTCTGAAGGCAGAGGGATGAAGCCATGGGCACCTGACCACGGAGCCAAGGGTTTCCCGTGGAAATACAGGTAGTCCTCGGCTTAACGACCACAAATCAGCCCGAAATGTCTGTTGCTAAGTGAGGCATTTGTGGAAGGGCGTTTTTACCCCATTTTGCCACCTTTCTGGCCACCGTTGTTAAGTGAATCCTTGCAGCTGTGAAGTTAGTGACACCGTTGTTAGGCGAATCTGGCTTTGGTCACCAAAAGGGATCACGTAAGCCCGGGACACTGTGACCGTTGTAAACGTGAGTCAGTTGCCAAGCCTCTGAATGCTGATCACGGGGACGCTCCGAACGGTCATAAGTGTGAAAAACAGTCATAAGTCACCTTTTTCAGTGCCGTTGTAAGTTCAAATGGTCACTTTTTTAAAGTCAGGGACTACCTGTAAGCTTATTCTCTCCCTCACACAGACACACACAGCCACACAGACACACACACATGTACAATGCACAAATTCCAGATGCTCTCTGAATACCGTTGGCCTTTTCATCTCTCCAGCCCTGCCGCAAAATCCCTTTGATCCCACCGCCTCACTCTTACCCAACTCTCTCTCTGATGAATTTTTTTAAAAAAGTCAAGGAAATAAAGAAAGAACGACGCCTGCCACACGCCGAAGACCGAAGACCGGCAGCCTGCAATGGTGCCAGGTCTGCCACTGATAAACTGTTAGTCCTGGGCTGCATTAACAGAAGGACAGAATCAAGATCACGTGAAGGGTTAATACCGCTTTACAAGGCCTTGGTAAGGCCGCACTTACGGCATCCAGTTTTTGGTCACCATGACGTAGAAAAAAGATGTTGAGACTCTAGAAAGAGTGCGGAGAAGAACAGCAAAGAGGATCAGGGGGCTGTAGGCTAAAACGTACGAAGAATGGGGACCGGGGATGGCCACTCTAGAGATAAGAAGGACTAGGGCTGACATGATAGCATATTCCAATATTTTGAGGGGCTGCCACAAAGAAAAGCAGGGGTCCACCTATTCCCCAAAGCAACTGAAGGCAGGTCAAGAAACAACGGATGGAATAGAAATAAGAACAGAATAGAACAGAATAGAACAGAACAGAACAGAACAGAGTAGAATAGAAGCTGGAAGGGACGTTGGAGGTCCCTTGGGCAACCTGTCTACCGGGAAGGAAAGTACAGCGTCCTCTCTTGGGGACACACACACACACACACACACACACACACACACCTTTCGGATTTCCCTCTACCAAATGCAGCCACCCCCATTTCTAATCAGGAAGAGTAGCTTTGTGGTCTGTTCCCCCGCCCCTCACAAAACCAGCCCCCACACAATTGCCTTTGTACCTATGGCTGCAGATAAAAAAATAAAATAAATCAGATTTATCACAATTCCACATTTCTGCGATGCTGTGATTAGGATTAATTGCTTGCTCTTCCGTGGGTGAATCTTAAAAACACCCCCCCCCCGGCAGCCCCCAACAATATTTCTGGGCTGACTGTATACTGATGCCATTTCATTCTCTCCTCCCCCCTCCCCCCCCCCCGTGCTCCATCCTTCTAACATCTGCAGGGCTGGCAGAAATTGCACGAAAAATTGCATTTATTTTCCAGAAAGGGAGGAGGAGGAGGGGGAGCAGAACCTGTTGAATTTCCACTTGGCACACCATTCCTACTGCGGGTCTGTGGGGGGTGGGCAAGAAGGGGGGATGTGGGGGCCAAAAAAAAAGGCCACTTTGCATTCAGGGAGTGTTTGCTTTCCAAATGGCAGATCTCCCCTTTCTTAAATCTTTCCTCCCCTGGCTATTTTTACAGCAAAGCTTCTGGCTTAACCCCAGATTTTCTGTTACAGCTGGAACCGGCTTTGAAACGTCCATAACCATTTCTCTCTCTCCTTGGGGCTTCAAGACAGAAGGACAGCTCCATCCCAAAGACCCTGTTAGGGGGGGGCATTGTGTGAGCCCTTGTCAAACGCCCCTTACATTTATTCCTCGCTCTCCCCTCCTCCTGGCGATGATGATGATGATGATGACAACAACAACAACTATAATAGTACCAATAGTAATAGGCACCTTGGGTGCAATCCCAAAACAACTGGAGCACCACTTGGGCACCATCATCGGCACTTACAAATTCGCCATTAGTCAATTGCAAAAGGCGGCCTTGCTAGGAACTGCTTCCATCCTGCAATGAGATCTGTAATACCATCAAACATCCACATCTGCCTATCCCAGGTCCTTGGGAAGGACTCGATAGGTAGACAAAAATGCCAAATCCAGTCTGAACATCTGGCTGACTGTGCGATATCAATATTAATAATAATAACAACAAAAAATAAAATGAAACAGAACAGAAGAATAGAATAGAATAGAATAGAATAGAATAGAATAGAATAGAATAGAATTAGAAATATAGAGTAGAACAGAATAGAATAGAATAGAATAGAAAATAGAATAGAATAGAATAGAAAATAGAATAGAGTAGAGTAGAGTAGAGTAGAGTAGAATAGAATTAGAAATATAGAATAGAATAGAATAGAATAGAATAGAATAGAATAGAATAGAATAGAATAGAATTAGAAATATAGAGTAGAACAGAATAGAATAGAATAGAATAGAAAATAGAATAGAATAGAATAGAAAATAGAATAGAGTAGAGTAGAGTAGAGTAGAGTAGAATAGAATTAGAAATATAGAGTAGAATAGAATAGAATAGAATAGAATAGAATAGAATAGAATAGAATAGAATAGAATAGAATTAGAAATATAGAGTAGAACAGAATAGAATAGAATAGAATAGAAAATAGAATAGAGTAGAGTAGAGTAGAGTAGAGTAGAATAGAATTAGAAATATAGAATAGAATAGAATAGAATAGAATAGAATAGAATAGAATAGAATAGAATAGAATAGAATAGAATAGAATAGAATAGAATAGAATATAGTATAGACTAGAGTAGACTAGACTAGACTGGACTGGAGTGGACTGGACTGGAACGGAACGGAACAGAACAGAACAGAACAGAACAGAACAGAACAGAACAGAACAGAGCGGAATAGAATATAGACTAGAATATAGGCTAGATTAGACTAGACTGGACTGGACTGGACTGGAACAGAATAGAATATAGACTAGACTAGGCTAGACCAGAAGTGCAGAGCAGAGCAGATAGTCTATAATATTTAGAGTTACTTCTTTAAAACTCGTGCTCTTAAAAGAGACCATTCCATGCTTGTGCTTAGAACATAAGAGTCCTAGGGCTAAAAGGGACCTTAGAGGTCTTCTAGTCCAACTGCAGACCTTATTCCATACTTAAAAGGCGTGAGATGTTAGGTAAGGTCTTGCTCAACTCACTGCAATTCGTTTAGTCACCATTTGAAGTTGCAATGGCACCGGACAGACCTGACTTATGACCGTTTCTCACACTCACGGCCATTGGTCACATGATCAGAATTCAGCTGCTTCGCCAACTTGTATTTGTGCATTTGTGGTGGTTACAGCATGCCGGGGGTCACGTGATCCCCTTTTTGTGCGTTTCGGACCCACAAAGTCAATGGGGAAGCCAGATTCATTTAACAACAGTGTTGCTAACTTAACAGCTGCGACGATTCACTTAACAACTGTGGCCAAGAGGGTCACAAAGTGGGGCAAAATTCACTTAACCACTGACTTGCTTAGCAATGGCTTTAATTGTGGTTTTAAGTAAGATGCCGACCGCCTGTATCCTTAAAGCGCCCAAAGATGCTTTTTCCCAAAGTCAGCTGAATTTTCTTGGTTGTTTTTTTTTCTTTGAAAACTTTTGCTTCTCATCCAAGAAGCTTCTTCAGTTCAACAACCAGGTTTAGAGAGCACCCAGGGCCCCACAATTCGAACCCTGAGCTACAAATGCCCTCTTTGTTGGAACCCCTGCTTGGTACCACACCCCAAGAAGGCAATCTCACTGTGGTTAGATGAATGGAAGACGAGCCCAGATCTGCGAAAGGGAGGAAGGGAGGGAAGGAGGGAGGGAGGGAAGGAAGGAGGGAGAGTGGAAGGAAGGAAGGAAGGAAAGCAACCAGAAGGGAGGGAGGGAGGGAGGGAAGGAGGAAGGAGGGAGGGAGGGGAGGAAGGAAGGAAGGAAGGAAAGCAAGCAACCAGAAGGGAGGGAGGGAGGAGGGGAGGAAGGAAGGAAGCAAGCAGGAAGGGGGTAAGGAGCAAGGAAGGAGGGAAGGAAGGAAGGAAAGGAGGGAAGGAAGGAAGGCAGGAAAGCGGGAAGGGAGGGAGGGAGGAATAGAGAGTTGGAGAGAGGAAAGGAGGGAGAGAAGGAAGGAAGAAAAGAAAGAAGGAACAAAGCAGAAAGGAGGAAGGAAGGAGGGAAGGAAGGAAGGAAGGAAGGAAGGAGGAAGGAAGAAAAGAAAGAAGGAACAAAGCAGAAAGGAGGAAGGAAGGAAGAAAAGAAAGAAGGAAGGAAGCAGAAAGGAGGAAGGAAGGAGGGAAGGAAGGAAGGAAGGAGGAAGGAAGGAAGAAAAGAAAGAAGGAAGGAAGCAGAAAGGAGGAAGGAAGGAAGGAAGGAAGGAAGGAGGAAGGAAGGAAGAAAAGAAAGAAGGAAGGAAGCAGAAAAGAGGAAGGAAGGAGGGAAGGAAGGAAGGAAGGAAAGAAGGAAGGAAGCAGAAAGGAGGAAGGAAGGTGGGAGAGAGGAGGGAAAGCAGGAAGGGAGGGAGGGAGGGAGGAATAGAGAGTTGGAGAGAGGAAAGGAGGGAGAGAAGGAAGGAAGAAAAGAAAGAAGGAACAAAGTAGAAAGGAGGAAGGAAGGAGGGAAGGAAGGAAGGAGGAAGGAAGATAAGAAAGAAGGAACAAAGCAGAAAGGAGGAAGGAAGGAGGGAAGGAAGGAAGGAAGGAAGGAGGAAGGAAGGAAGAAAAGAAAGAAGGAACAAAGCAGAAAGGAGGAAGGAAGGAAGAAAAG
>CM044354.1:368907536-368922353 GCA_024294585.1 Vipera latastei
CTGGGAGTTGAAGTCCACGAGTCATAAAGTTCCAGGTTTGGGCACCCCTGGTGTAGGATCTCCTGCTCCAGCAGAGGGTTGGGCTAGATGACCTCCAAGGTCCCTTCCGACTCTGTTATTCCGTATTCTTTTCTGTAGTCCATCTGAGGAATTATGGGAGTTGAAGTCCACGAGTCATAAAGTTCCAAGGTGGTGTAGGATCTCCTGCTCCAGCAGAGGGTTGGACTAGATGACCTCCAAGGTCCCTTCCGACCCTGTTATTCCGTTTTCTATTCTGTATATCATCTGGAGAATTCTGGGAGTTGAAGTCCACGAGTCATAAAGTTCCAGGTTTGGGCACCCCTGGTGTAGGATCTCCTGCTCCAGCAGAGGGTTGGGCTAGATGACCTCCAAGGTCCCTTCCGACTCTGTTATTCCGTATTCATTTCTGTAGTCCATCTGAGGAATTATGGGAGTTGAAGTCCACGAGTCGTAAAGTTCCAAGGTGGTGTAGGATCTCCTGCTCCAGCAGAGGGTTGGACTAGATGACCTCCAAGGTCCCTTCCGACTCTGTTATTCTGCATTCTAGTCTGCATTCTGCCTCCCCCTCCCCAGCCCGGCCCATCTGGGCTACGTGGAGCCCTGGGAGCGTCCTAAAAGTGGGGCGGCCTCTTTGCCGTGGGCTGAGTTTTTCGCCAGACCGACTGCGCCTGATTCCAATCCCGGAGGGGGGGAAACGGGGGGGGGGGGGTTCCGCCCGCCCGCATGTTAAAATCCTCTTAAAAGCATTTCTGTCTGGCCCAGGCTGCCAACAGCGGCCAGAGCCAGAAGAGGGAGGGGGGCGTCAGGAACCCACCTCTGCCAGCCGGATCTGGTACTGGCTGGAGAAGCGGGGAGGGGGTGGGGGGGGGCTGCACAGCCCCAATTCCCACAAAGGGGGATTGTAGCCCATGGCTGAAAGGAGGAGTCCTTGGAGCCTCTCTGAGCTTGGCGGTTTTCTGGGAGATGTTTCAGGGCCCAGCTAGATGACCTCACTGGAGGTTTTTTACGAAGAGACTGGACAGTCGCTTCTCTGAGATGGTCTAGGGCAGGGGTCTTCCAACTTGGTCCTTTTAGGACTGGTGGACTTCAATTCCCAGAATTCCTGAAGCCAGCATAGCATTCTGGGAGTTGAAGTCCACGAGTCATAAAAGAGCCAAGGTTGCCTACCGTTGGGGTATAGGTTCTCCTGCTCGGGCAGGGGGCTGGACTAGAAGATCTCCAAGGTCCCTTCCAGCTTCTATTCTATTCTATTCTATTCTATTCTATTCTATTCTATTCTATTCTATTCTATTCTATTCTATTCTATTCTATTCTATTCTATTCTATTCTATTCTATTCTACAACATCAGTGCTAGAAGGGAGGAGGAGGAGGAGGAGGAGAAAAAGGACTGTGGGGGTCCTGAGTGCCCTCTGAGCTGGGTGGTTTTCCTTGCAGATGTTTCATGACCCAACTAGGGAACATCATCAGGGCTAGAAGGGAGGAGGCAGAGGAGAACTGGGGGGGGGGTATTGAGCTTGATGGTTTTCTTGCAGACATTTCATGACCCAACTGGGTAGCATCATCAATGATAGAAGTGTTTGCAAGGACCAAAGACACAAACTTCCTCCTCCCCCTCCCTTCAAACCCCCCTCCCTTCTAGCACTGAGGATGTTCCCTAGCTGGGTAACAAAATCTCTGCAAGAAAACCACCCAGGACCCCCACAGTTCCACCCTCAGCTACATTTTTCCTCTCTTCTAAAGCGGGGAGAAAAGTCAAACTTCTTTCAATTTGATCTCTGCATTAATTAATAAAAAGGTAAAGGTAAAGGTTCCCCGGCACATGCGTGCTAGTCGTTTCTGACTCTAGGGGCCGGTGCTCATCTCCGTTTCAAAGCCGAAGAGCCAGCGCTTGTCCGAGGACGTCTCCGTGGTCACGTGGCCGGCATGACTAGAGGCCAAAGGCGCACGGAACGCTGTTACCTTCCCACCGTAGTGGTCCCTATTTTTCTACTTGCATTTTTTACGTGCTTTCGAACTGCTAGGTTGGCAGAAGCTGGGACGAGTAACAGGCGCTCACTCTGTTACGTGGCCCTCGGGATTCGACCCGCCCAAACTGCCGACCTTCTGATCGACAAGCTCAGCGTCCTAATAAAGATATAAAAATAAAAGATTGGACAGCCATTTGTCCGAGATAGCATAAGGTCTCCTTCCTTGAGGAGGAGGAGGAGTGAAGAAGGGAAGGGAAGGGGAGAGGAGAGGAGAGGAGAGGAGAGAAGGGAGGGGAAGGGGAAGGGGAAGAGAGGAGGAGAAAAGAAGAGAAGGGGAAGGGGAAGAGAAGAGGAGAGAAGAGAAGAGAAAACAGAGTTGGAAGGGACCTTGGAGGTCATCTAGCCCAACCCCCTGCCCAAGCAGGAGTCCCTACACCATTTCTGACAGATGGCAGTCCAGTCTCTCCTGGAAAGCCTCCAGTGATGAAGCTCCTACAACAGGGGTGTCAAACTCAATTTCATTGAGGGCCGCATCAGCATTGCGGTTGCCCTCAGGGGGCCGGGTGGGTATGGCCAGGGTGGGCGTGGCCTACTGGGTGGGCGTGGGTAGAGTGCGTATGGCCTACTGGGTGGGCGTGGCCAGCTCTACATCGTTGACATCAAGGGTGCCTATGGGGGCCTGGGCAGGAGTGGGCCAGATTTGAGGGTCTCTGGCAGAAGGAGGGTCTCTGGGCCAGGGCCAAGGCAGCGGGGGCCGTTCCCTCACTCTTTCCAGGATGGCTTCGCGGGCCGTGTGAAACCACTTCGCGGGCCGGATCCGGCCCCCAGGCCTTGTGTTTGACATGTCTGTCCTACAAACATCTGAAGGCAACTCCTGTTCCATTGGTTGCTTGTCCTCACCGTCAGAAGATTTCTCCTTAATTTCCAGATTGCTTCTCTCCTTGACCGGTTTCCATCCGGTCTTCCTCGTCTGGCCTTCAGGGGTTTTGGAAAATAGGTTGACCTCCCCTCCCCCTCCCCACTCCTCTCTGTGACTAGATGACCTCCAAGGTCCCTTCCAGCCCTTGGCTGCTAGGAAAAGAAGAAGAACCAACGCGGTCAAAAGGCAGCTGTTGGGACTTTCGGGGGAGCCCCAAGCTCAGCCGCGCAAATGAAGTCAAGACGGTAGCCGTGACCCTATTGGAGCGCCCTGGGCGCCATCTTGACTTTTTTGCCCTCCCCCCCCCCCCCCGGGTTTCTCCTTCTCAAGGGCTTCGGGACGGCACGTTACGGGGCTAGTAAATCCTGCAAGTTGCGTGTTTTAATTGTTTGCGCCTCTCCTGCCTTTTGTACCAGCGCTGCAATTTAATTGTCAGGAAGCGGATGGCGCGGAAGAACAATCGCGGCGCGCCGTTTACACATCGGTGTCTTAATGGCTCTCCGGGGGGGGGGGCAAATGGGCTCCCAACCTAATTGAAGAGCGAAGGAGGGACCGTTGGAGGGGGGAGGGAGGGAGAAAGTAAATGGATGGGGAGGGGGAGACCCCCTGAAGTTGGGGGGGGAAAAGAGAGGCAAAAGACGCAGCGCCGGCTCCCGAGGTGCGCGGGGGAGAGAGAGAGAGGATCCATCACGGGGAAGTTTCCAATTCCGCGGGCGCAGCACGGGCGCTTTTTTTAAAAATGCCAACGGGGAGTGGGAGACGGTGGGGGGGGGAGAGAAGAGGAGAGGGGGGCGGGAGGATGCCATAAATGATGAAATATCCCAGTCCTGGGGAGAATTCTTGACGGGGGAGGGGGAAATGGGCTCCTTTCTCGCTCTGCGTGCGAAAGAACAAATTGGTTTTGGAGAGAAAGATTGGAAAAGACCAAAAAAAGAGGATTCTGTTTCTCTCTCTCTCTCTCTCTCTCTCTCCCCTTCTCTCCTTCTCTTTCTTTCTTTCTCCCTCCATCTCTCTTCTCTCTCCCTCCCTCCCTCCCTCTCCCTTTTTCTCTCCCTCCCTCCCTCTCTCCCACCCTCTCCCTCCTCTCTCCCTCCTCTCTCTCTTTCTCTTCCTCCCTCCCTCCCTCTCTTTCTCTCTCCCTCCATCTCTCTCTTCTCTCTCTCTCTCTCTTTCTCTTTCTCTTCTCTCTCTCTTTCTCTCCCTCCCTCCTTTTCTCCCTCTCTCTCTTTCTCTCCCTCCCTCTCTCTTCTTTCTCCCTCCCTCCCTCCCTCTCTTTATCTTCTCTCTCTCTTTCTCTCCCTCCCTCCCTCTTTCTCTCCCTCTCTCTTTCTCTCTCCCTCCCTCTCTCTTCTCTTTCTCTCTTTCTCCCTCCCTCTCTCTTCTCTCTCTCCCTCCCTTTCTCTCTCTCTCTCTCTCTTCCTCCATCTCTCTCTCTCCCACTCTCTCTTTGTGTGTATGAGAGAGAGAGAGGAGAGAGACAGCAGAGAAAGTGAGAGCAGAGAAAGAGAAAAGAGAGACAGATAAAGACAGAGAGAGGGGGGGAGGGAGAGAAATTGTCAGGGATGTCAATTTAGGAAAGGATGCAGAGGTTTGAAAGAGCTCCGGTGTCTGCCAGGTGCTACTGCCAGCAGAGACAAGAGGCTCTGCATTTTTCACTATTTTTAAGGTAGTCATGAATGCCAATAAGGACTGTGATGGCGAGGCTGTTGCACACCTTGGCACGGATGATCTGTCCCCAAAAGATGTACTCTCTGTGCAGAATGTCTATGGAGACTCTCTGTCCTCCAGCTCAGGGCTGTCCCAAAGGTGCTTTTTTCCAGGAGGGAACTGGACTTTCTTGTTTTCCTTTGAAGACCTTTCACTTCTCACCCAAGAAGCTTCCTCGGCTCTGACTGGATGGTGGGGAATGGAAGGATTTATACTCCTTGCAGACCAGCTGGCCATTTGCATCCTCTTAGAGAGTCGTTGAGGCCCCTTGGAGGTTTGCCTGTGTCCTCAGGGTCACCTGAGCGGTTGCAAAGGGGTGTGGGGCCTTCTTGGAACTGCGGAAAGGAACTTCTCTGCACTTTTTCCAAACTCTCAACATCTTTTTTGTGATATGGTGACCAAAATTGCCTGCACTGTGTTTGTAAAGCGGTACTAACCCTTCGCGTGATCTTAATAAAACATATTCTTTGAGGAATTTCGCAAGCCTCGGAGTTCTGCTTTATTTGTCTATGTCGGCTGGAACCTTGACATAGCGCGTAGCTGAGTTCCCCGTGTGGCTAAAGGAGTGGAAGGCTTTGGTTTATATTAGTCACGCTGTCTGCAGCTGCTCGATGGAAAAGGGATGGTTTGCCTCCATCAGGGAAAGGGGCTGAGTTGTTGTTGTTGTCGTTAGCTGCGAAGTCGTGTCTGACCCATCGCAATCCCATGGACAACGTTCCTCCAGGCCTTCCTGTCCTCTACCATCTTTTGGTGTCCATTTAAGCTCACGCCTCCTGCTTCAGTGACTCCATCCAGCCACCTCATTCTCTGTCGTCCCCTTCTTCTCTTGCCCTCCACCTTTCCCAGCATGAGGCTCTTCTCCAGTGAGTCCTTCCTTCTCATCAGGTGGCCAAAGGATTTGAGTTTCAGCTTCAGGATCTGGCCGTCTAAAGAGCAGTCAGGGTTGATCTCCTCTAGGACTGACCGGTTGGATCGCCTTGCAGTCCAAGGGACTCACAGGAGTCTTCTCCAGCACCAGAGTTCAAAGGCCTCCATTCTTTGGTGCTCGGCCTTTCTTATGGTCCAACTTTCACAGCCATACACCGCAAGGGGCTGTGTTACTTGGCATTAAATTCACGGATTTTCAGGGAGGAACATTTAAACTAAACAACGGGGACAGAGAGTTAATTGATACAAAACATTTTCTGTCTGCAGCAATCTGAAACTAATAGGGGTGATCAGTGCTTTGTAACATAGATGTTTGCGCGGGTAAGAATAGCCCCTTTGCTGTTCAAGGAAAATCAAGCTTTTGATAGCGTGTGCCACACCACGTGCACCCATCAAACGGGGGGGGGGGGTAAGGAAGTGGGGGACTCAGGCACAAAAGAGGTGACATAGAAAATAAACACAGGGTGGGTTCAAAAAGACCCAAAGTTCTATACACCGACACACAAAGCATGAGGAATAAACAGGATGAATTAGAAATTCAGGTAAATGAGGGCAGATATGACATTGATGCTATTACGGACGCTTGGTGGGAAGAAACCCACAAATGGAACAGGCAGCTAGAGAGATTTACATTACTTAAAAGGAACAGACCAAAGAGAGAGAGAGAGAGAGAGAGAGAGAGAGAGAGAGAGAGAGAGAGAGAGAGAGAGAGAGAGAGAGAGAGAGAGAGAGAAAGAGAGAGAGAGGGGGGAGGGAGGAATGTGGAGTTGCACTACACAAAATAAATAACTACATCTCTACAGAAATAGAGCACAACAATGCTGAAAACTGTCTTGAATGTGTTGGGGCAATATAAAGGGGGAGGGTGTGTGTGTAAGGTGTAAGCTATAGGCCACCCAGCCAAATAGAGGAAATAGATGAAGATTTTAATAAGAGACTAGACAGTCACTTGTTTGAAATGGTAGAGGGTCTCCTGTTTCAGTAGGGGGCTGGACTAGAAGACCTTCAAGGTCCCTTCCAGGTCCTATTCTAATTCTATTCTATTCTATTCTGTTCTGTTCTGTTCTGTTCTGTTCTGTTCTGTTCTGTTCTGTTCTATTCTATTCTATTCTATTCTATTCTATTCTATTCTATTCTATTCTATTCTATTCTATTCTATTCTATTCCTGTTCTGTTCTGTTCTGTTCTGTTCTATTTTTTGATTTTTTCCCTTCTATTCTATTCTATTCTATTCTATTCTATTCTATTCTATTCTATTCTATTCCATAATTCTATTCTATTCTATTCTATTCTATTCTATTCTATTCTATTCTATTCTATTCTATTCTATTCTATTCTATTCTATTCTATTCTATTCTATTCTATTTTATTATTCTATTCTATTCTATTCTATTCTATTCTATTCTATTCTATTTTCTATTTTCTATTTTCTATTTTCTATTTTCTATTTTCTATTTTCTGTTCTGTTTTATTCTGTTCTGTTCTGTTCTATTCTATTCTAGTCTAGTCTAGTCTAGTCTAGTCTGAATAGAATAGAATAGAATAGAATAGAATAGAATAGAATAGAATAGAAGTAGAATTAAAGCAGAGTAAAATAGAATAGAATAGAATAGAATATGGAATAGAATATAGAATGAAATAGAATAGAATAGAATAGAATAGAATAGAATAGAATAGAATAGAATAGAATAGAATAGAATAGAAGCTGGAAGGGACCTCGGAGATCTTCTAGTCCAGCCCCCTGCCCGAGCAGGAGAACCTATACCATTTCAGACAAGTGCCTGTCCAGTCTTTTCTTGAAACCGCCCCCCATTTTGGAGCACCCAGAACTTCTGGAGGCAAGGAGTTCCACTGGTTAATTGTCCTCACTGTCAGGAAGTTTCTCCTTAGTTCCAGGCTGCTTCTCTCCTTGACAAGTTTCCATCCCTTGCTTCTTCTCCTGCCTTTTGGTGCTTTGAAGAAACCCCCCCCCCCACTTCTTTGTGGCAGCCCCTCAGATATTGGAGGACAGCTACCAAGTGACCCCTGCTCCTTCTTTTCGTTAAACTAGACGCATCCAATTCCTGCAACCCTTCCAATAACGGTGCCTGATAATGTTCGGCCTGGACCTTGTGGGATGTTGAAAACGTGGCCTCCAGGTGCCCCCCCCCCGAGCATTGATTTCCCTCACGGAGAGGATCCCCAGGTGGGCAGAGGTGAGTCCTGCCCAGGTGTTCAGGGGAGGGATCAAAGAAGCCAAGAGAGGGGCTATCATGAGGGTAACGGAAGCCCCCCCCCTCACCCGTTTGCATTTTAGCAGTTGCCATCTCCACTTTTTTTGATGCTCAGGAAGATGAACCTGCGCTGCCCGGGGTGGGGGGCAGGGAGGGGCAGCTACAATGATTGTCACCAGAGTAATATTGTCGTCATTTTTATGGCCTATTTTGTTTGGAGGGAAGGGGAGGAAGGGAGAGAGAGAGAGAGAGAGAGAGAGAGAGAGAGAGAGAGAGAGAGGAGAGAGAGAGAGAGAGAGAGAGAGGGAGAGAGGAGAGGAGAGAGAGAGAGAGAGAGAGAGAGAGAAAATAAGGGGAGGGAAGGAGGGAGGAGAAAGGAAGGAAAGAAGGAAAGAAGGGAGGGAGGGAGGAATGAGGGAGGGAGGGAGGGAAGGAGGTGGGGGGGAGGGAGAAAGGGAAGAAGGAAGGGAAGGATGGAGAAAGTGAGTGAGGAAGGAAGGAAAGAAGGGAAGGAGGAGGGAGGGAGGAAGCAAGCAAGCAAGCAAGGAACGAAGGGAGAGAGGGAGGGAGGGAGGAAGGAAGCAAGGATGGAAGGGAGGGAAGGGAGAAAGTAAGGGGAGGGAGGGAAAAGGAAGGGAGGAAAGAAGGGAGGGAGGAAAGGAGGGAGGGATGAATGAGGGAGGGAGAGAGGGAGGGAAGGAGGTGGGAGGGAGGAGAAAGTGAAGAAGGAAGGGAAGGATGGAGAGAGTGAGTGAGGAAGGAAGGAACGAAGGGAGAGAGAGGGAGGGAGGGAGGAAGGAAGCAAGGATGGAAGGGAGGGAGGGAGGGAGGGAGAAAGTAAGGGGAGGGAGGGGAAAAGGAAGGGAGGAAAGAAGGGAGGGAGGAAAGGAGGGAGGGATGAATGAGGGAGGGAGAGAGGGAGGGAAGGAGGTGGGAGGGAGGGAGAAAGTGAAGAAGGAAGGGAAGGATGGAGAGTGAGTGAGGAAGGAAGAAAAGAAGGGAGATGAGGGAGGGAGGAAGGAAGGAAGGGAAGGAGGAAAGAAGGGAGAAAGTGTGGAAGGAAAGAAGGAAGGAGGAAGCAAGGGAGGAAGGGAAGGAGGGAGGGGGAGAGACAGGCAGGCAGGCTTCTCCTGCTGGGGTGCAGCCAGCCAGTCCTCCAGACCCCTCCATTCCTCCTCTCCCTTTTCCTCCCCACCTACACCTCACCCCCCCCAATTCTCCCCCCCCCTTCCACTCATCCTCTGCTTTGGCTCTGCTTTCCTTTTGTTGTTTTTTTCACGCTGACAGGCCTCCGCGTGCCGACATTTTCCCAAGGGTGAGCGGGGTGGGGAGGGTGGGGGTGTCTGCCCAGGCCTGGAAGCTGCTGGAGGGTGGGGGCTCCCCGGCTTCTGTGGGGCCCTGCCCCATCCCTAGCAGCTTCTGCAGAACCTGGACCAGCTGTAAGGGTGCAGCTAGGAGAAGTTTCCCAGCTTGGCAGGGAAGGGGTTAGCCAGGGGTAGGCAATCTTGGCTCTTTGATGACTGGTGGACTTCAACTCCCAGAATTCCTGAGCCAGCCATGCTGAGGAGAAAGGGAGAGGTTTCCAAGCTGAGCCACATTGGCTCAGGAATTGTGGGAGTTGAAGTCCACAAGTCATGAAGGGACTATAGTTCCCCCATGATGGCTCAGGAATTCTGGGAGTTGAAGTCCACCAGTCATGAAGGGGCCATAGTTTCCCCATGCTGGCTCAAGAGTTCCTGGGAGTTGAAGTCCACCAGTCATGAAGGGGCCATAGTTCCCCCATGCTGGTTCAGGAATTCTGGGAGTTGAAGTCCATAAGCTATAAAGGGGCCATGGTTTCCCCCATGCTCGCTCAGGAATTCTGGGAGTTGAAGTCCACAAGTCATGAAGGGGCCATAGTTCCTTCATGTTGGCTGAGGAATTCTGGGAGTTAAAGTCCACGAGTCATAAAAGAGCCGAGGTTGCCTACCCCTGGGTTAGCCCATGGGCAATCTGGCATGCCAAGCAAGCTTGAGTTACTGACGTCCTCTGGAAAAGCATGCGTCCTCGACTTATCACAATTCATTTAGTGACTGTTGAAATGGCGCTGAAAAAAAGGACTTATGACCGTGTTTCAGACCTACGGCCGTTGCAGCCTCCCCGTGGTCACGTGATCAAAATTCGGCCGCTTGGCCACCGGCTCGTAGTTATGACGGTTGCGTGATCCCCTTTTGCGGCTTTTTGCGTCCCTCCAATGGCGAATCGGGATGATAATAATAATAATAATAATAATAGTAATAATAATAATAATAATAATAATAATAATAATATAATAATAATAATAATAATAATAATAATAATAATAATAAAGTTGGAAGGGATATTGGAGGTCATCTAGTCCAACCCCCTGCTCAGGCAGGAAACCTTATGCCATTTTGGACAAATGGCCATCCAGTCTCCAGATGTGAAGTCCAGATGAACTTCACAACCGTGCGGCTTGCTTAACAACCGCCGTGATTCACTTAACAACGGTGGCAAAGAAAGGTCAAGCTCACTGAACAGCCGCCTCGCTCAGCAGTGGAAAATTTGGGCTCCCTTGTGGCCGTTAAAGTGGTGGACTACCTTTTTATTTCTTGCAGGTTTTTATACCTGGGGATTTGTATATTTCTGGTTTTATTTTTTTGATGATGCAAACTGCCCAGCAGTCGCCTTTTGCAGAAAAGTCAGGCGGCAAAAGAAAAATGCAATAAATACCTGAATAAAAATAATAAATATTTACTGTTGGAAATGAAGGGAAACAAAGCACAGCAGTAACTGGAAGCTCCCTTCGCAAACACAGGATGGCTGGGTCAGACTAGAACAGAACAGAACAGAACACAACAGAACAGAAATCTTTATTGAGAATAGAATAGAAATAGAATGTAGAATAGGACAGAACAGAACAGAACGAAATTAGAATAGAATAGAAGCTGGAAGGGACCTTGGAGGTCATCTAGTCCAGCCCCCTGCTCAAGCAGGAGAACCTCCTACACCATTTCAGACAAGGGACAGTCCCCACCAGCGGGTTGCAGCTTCCTGAATCAGCCCAAATGGTTCCAGGAGCTGAACCAGGAATTTCAGTCTGCTAAGTCCGTGGCCTGCCACGGAAGTGTCCCCCCCCCCCCGTGGCTTGGAGGCAGCCTCCTCCCTCCTTTCCCCCCCCCAAGGGAATTCGGCTTTCCTTTTTTCCCCTGTCCTTCTCTGGACCTTCCCCCCGCTTCTTTTCTTTCCGAGGACGCAGTCAGACCTGCGTAAAATATTAATGGATTGGTACAGTGCCATCTTAACTTTCCCACGTCCCCCTCTCTCCCCTGCCCCTGAGGGTTGGTATCCTAGCAATATATCTCTGTGTGTGTGTGTGTGTGTGTGTGTGTGTAAATTCACCCTTTCAGTACAGAACCGGGCAACCCGATTTGGCCGGCTTTGGTGCCAGCTCCCGCAGCTCCAGTGGGCAAAGTTGGCAAAGGGCTCTTGTACTGGGTTGCCTGCGCCAGGCCGTGCGACCCTCCCCTCACCCCCCCACCCCCAAAACGCAGGGCCTGACCCAGGACAGGAGAGGAAGCCTAGATGCCCGGATCTGAAGGGGTGGGAAGCTCTGCCAGGGGAAGGAGGGCAGGCAGGATTAGAGGAAGGGGGGGTGACAAACGGAAGAAAGAGCTTCCTTCCTTCCCTCCTTCCTTCCTTTCCCTCCTTTCTTCTTTCTTTCTCCCCTTCTGCCCTACCTCCCTTCCTCTTTCCTGCTTTCCTTTCTCCTTTCTTTCCTCCCTCCCCTTCCCTCTGCTTCCTTCCTTCCCCCTTCTTCCTTCCTCCCTCCTTCATTCCCCCTTCCTTCTTTCTTCCTTTCCCTTCCTCCTTTCTTCTTCTTCTTTCTCCCTTCTGCCCCTCCCTCCCTCCCTCTTTCCTGCTTTCCTTTCTCCTTTCTTTCCTCCCTCCCCTTCCCTGATTCCTTCCTTCCTTTTTCCTTCCTCCCTCCCTCCTTCTTTCCTCCTTCCTTTCCCTTCTTTCTTCTCTCTTTCTCCCTTCTGCCCTCCCTCCCTCTTTCCTGCTTTCCTTTTTCCTTTCTTTCCTCCTCCTTCAATCCTCCCACCCCTTCCCTCTGCTTCCTTCCTTCCTTCCTTCCTTCCTTCCTTCCTTCCTTCCTTCCTTCCTTCCTTCCTTCCTTCCTTCTTCCTTCCTCCCTCCCTCCCTCCCTCCCTTGGGGTCACTTACAACCCTCACTTTCTCTTTTTAATCTCCAGGAGCGGATTCCCTCCCCCCTCCCCCCCCCGCAGATTACAAACCCCCCTTGCCGGCTGGTTGCAAACCTTCCTCTTCCCCCCACCCCCACAATCCGCCTCGATGGCGCGAAGCGTCGGCTGCCATTTGCCCTCCCCCACCCCCGCCCCTCCTCGCCCCACCCGGCGCAGCGATTGGAAGCTTCCGAGATTGGAAACAAAAGCTGCGCGCTTAGATGTTGGTTCTCGACCCCCCCCACCCCATCCCACCGCCCCGCACTTCCATGGCCTGCCTGCCTGCCTGCCTGCAAAACGAAACCCCCCCCGCCTTAATTTCCTAGTAGACAGACTGAGAATCTCGCCTGCTCGCCTGCTTCCCTTCCCTTTTCGATTCCCCCCAATTATTATTGTCGTTATTATTATTATTTTTAAAGCCCCGCAGGTCGCGTCTCTTTGACGGACTGAATAATACATCGAAAGGCCGCCTTCGCCGGCTGCGTTCGATCCCCAGCGCGGCTCAACGGGATGGCGCTGCGCCGCCTTTCCGCTTCCAGCCGCTTCCTTCGGGGGAGGGGGCTGGTGGATTAGCCCCCCCTCCCCGCCCTAGACAGAGTTGGGCAGAGGGGAGGGGTGGTGGGGGGGGGGAGCCTTTGCCCCGACCGTCTGGCGGAGGAGGCTTTCCTTGCCGCCTGACGCGCGTCGGCGGAGAACGTGGGAACGGGCCCTCTTCCCCTTGGCTGTGGTGGAGGGGTCTGGGGAGCAGCGGCAGCCACGGGACAGTCACCTGGCTGAGATGGCATAGGTTCTCCTGCTTGAGCGGGGCGGGGAGGGTAAGCAGCAGCTCTCCAAATCATGGAATAGCAGAGCTGGAAGGGACCATGGAGGTCTTCTAGTCAGCCCCCCTGCTCAAGCAGGAGAACCTATACCACCTCAGACAAGTGACTGTCCAGCCTCTTTTTAAAAACCTCCAGGGATGGAGCGCCCACAACTTCTAGTGGCAAGCTGTTCCACTGGTTGATTGTCCTCACTGTCAGGACGTTTCTCCTTAATTCCAGGTTGCTTCTCTCCTTGATCAGTTTCCATCTGTTGCCCTTCCTTCCTTCCTCCCTCCCTCCCTCCTTTCTTCATTCCTTTCTTCCCTCCCTCCCTCCCTCCCTTCCTGAATCATAGAATCCTAGGACTGGAAGGGACCTTGGAGGTCCTCTAGTCCAGCCCCCTGCTCAGGCAGGAGAACCTATACATCTCAGACAGGTGACTGTCCAGCCTCTTCTTAAAAACCTCCAGTGTTGGAGCGCTCACGACTTCTGGTGGCAGCTGTTCCCCTGGTTAATTCTCCTCACTCTTAGGAAGTTTCTCCTTAATTCCAGGCTGCTTCTCTCCTCCGGTCAGTTTCCAACCACTGTTTCTCCTCCTTCCCTCTGGTGTAGGACTCCAAGATCCCTCTCACAGTTCCTGACCTTAAGCCAAGTGCCACTTATTCGATTCTGGGCCTTTGGTTTTTCTTGCCTAAATGTAGAACCTTATTTTTCTCACCCTTGAATTTCCTCTTGTTACATAAGGCTCTGGGTTCAAGTCTGTCTGGATCTTGAGCTCGTAAGAAGGGCTGGGGGAAAGGACTCCCATGCCAGCCTCCCCCCCCTCCCAGCTTTTCACTCAGTTGCAGGAAGGAGGTTCAGCTGCACTGTGGTGCAACTGCCAGGATGCCATAATAATTCTTCGGTGACTTAAATGGCTGCTGAATTTAAGGCCTTTCATTACTCACCGGAGACAAGTCCTGTCTGAGCCCAGGCGGGCTGGATATTTATGTCTCTGGCGGAAAGCTCCTGGAAGCCAGCACTTGCTACCCAGCACAGCCCCGATGCCAGTGGGGCTGGAGCTGCCTTTCCCTCTGGGTCAGCGTTTCCCAACCGTGGGAACTGGATCTGTGTGGACTTTGGCTCCCAGAATTCCCCAACTCCCTTTCTAACTTTTTTTCCTAAGGATACAGATAGGTCCCTTGATTACCAGTGATGGAGCACCCAAAACTTCTGGAGGCAAGGAGTTCCACTGTTAATTGTTCTCAGCTGTTAGGAAGTTCTGTCTTAATTCCAGGTTGCTTCTCCTCCTTGATTAGTTTCCATCCGTTGCCCTTCCTTCCTTCCTTCTCTCGTTCTTCCCTTCCACTCCCTCCCTTCCTTCCTTCCTTCCTTCCTTCCTTCCTTCCTTCCTTCCTTCCTTCCTTCCTTCCTTCCTTCCTTCCTTCCCTTCCCTTCCCATCACTCTCTCCTTCTTTCCTTCCTTTGTTCCTTTCCTCCTTCCTTCCCCTTACTCCCTTTCCTTCCTTCCATTCTTCCTTCCTTCCCGTCAATCCCCTTCCTTCCTTCCTTCCTTCCTTCCTTCCTTCCTTCCTTCCTTCCTTCCTTCCTTCCTTCCTTCCTTCCTTCCTTCCTTCCTTCCCCTCACTCCCTCTCCTTCCTTCATTTCCTCCTCTTTCTTTCTTTCTTTCTATCTTTCTTTCTTTCTTTCTTTCTTCTTTCTTTCTTTCTTCTCTTTCTTTCTTTCTTTCTTTCTTTCTTTCTTTCTTTCTCATAGAATCCTAGGGCTGGAAGGGACCTTGAAGTCTTCTAGTTTGACCCCTTGCTCAGGCAGAAGACCGTATACCATTTCAGACAAGTGGCTGGCCAGTTTCTTCTTAAAAACTACCAGTGTTGGAGCATTCACCACTCTGGAGGCAGGTTGTTCCACTGGTTAATTATTCTAACTGTCAGGAAGTTTCTCCTTAGTTCTAGGTTGCTTCTCTCCTTGACTAGTTTCCATCCGTTGCTTCTTCTCCTGCTTTCAGGTGCTTTGG
>CM044354.1:368922553-368973330 GCA_024294585.1 Vipera latastei
CTCTCTCCTCCTCCTTCCTCCTCTTCCTCCTTCCTCTTCTTCCTCTTCCTCTTCCTGCTCCTCCCGTCTCCCCTCTCCTTCTCCTCCTCCTCGACCTCCTCCTCATTCTTCCTCCTCCTCCTCTTTTTCCTCTTCTTCCTGCTTTTTCTTCCTTCTTCCCCCTCCCCCTCTTTTTCTTTTTCCTCCTCTTCTTCCTTCTTCCTTCTTCTTCCTCCTCCTCTTCTTCCTCCTCCTCCTGTTCCTCTTCCTCCTCCTCCTTCCTTGTCCTTCACCAAGTGTCTTCTCCACCATCATTCCCCTCCTCCTCCTCCTCCTCTTCTTCTTCCTCCTCCTCCTCCCTCTTCTCCTCCTTCTCTTCTTCCTCCTCTTCTTCTCCTCCTCTTTTCCTCCTCCTTCTCCTCCTCTTCTCCTCTTCTTCTTCTTCTTCCTCCTCCTCCTCCTCCTCCTCCTCCTCCTCCTCCTCCTCCCCTCCTCCTCCTCCTCTTCTTCTTCTTTTTCTTCTTCTTCTTCTTCTTCTTCTTCTTCCTTCTTCTTCTTCTTCTTCTTCTTCTTCTTCTTCTTCTTCTTCTTCTTCCTCCCTCCTCCTCCTCCTCCTCCTCCTCTTCCTCCTCTTCTTCTTCTTCCTTCTTCCTCCTCCTCTTTTTCCTCCTCCTCCTGTTCCTCTTCCTCCTCCTCCTTCTTCGTCCTTCACCAAGTGTCTTTCTCACCATCATTCCCCTCCTCCTCCTCTTCTTCTTCTTCTTCTTCTTCTTCTTCTTCTTCTTCTTCTTCTTCTTCTTCTTCTTCTTCTTCTTCTTCTTCTTCTTCTTCTTCCTCCTCCTCCTCCTCCTCTTCTCCTCCTCCTCCTCTTTTCCTCCTCCTTCTCCTCTTCCTCCTCTTCTCTCCTCCTCTCCTCCTCCTTCTCCTCCTCCTCCTCCTCTTCTTCTTCCTCGTCCTCCTCCTCTTCTTCTTCTTCTTCCTCCTCCTCCTCCTCCTCCTCTTCTCCTCCTTCTCCTCTTTTCCTCCTCCTTCTCCTCCTCCTCCTCCTCCTCCTCCTCGTCCTCCTCCTCCTCTTCTTCTTCCTCCTCCTCCTCCTCCTCCTCCTCTTCCTCTTCTTCTTCTTCTTCTTCTTCTCCTCCTCCCTCTCCTCCTCCTCC
Source organism: Vipera latastei (assembly GCA_024294585.1). NCBI lineage: Eukaryota > Metazoa > Chordata > Lepidosauria > Squamata > Viperidae > Vipera > Vipera latastei. The sequence continues at coordinate 368,923,690 of CM044354.1, forward strand.
TCCTCCTCCTCCTCCTCCTCCTCCTCCTCCTCCTTCTCCTTCTCCTCTCCTCCTCCTCCTAGCCCTGATAATACGGATGGTAATGAAACATCTCCAAAAAACCCACCAAGCTCCCAGAGCGTTAAGGACTCTCCAGTTCAACCTTGACCTACAAACGTCCTCACCTATTGATGGGTCTTTAACTGCACCTCCATCTCAACCTTTTTGACCCTTCCTGTGACCTCTTGGTCTCCTTCCACTAACCAGGTCCAGCTGAGGGTCACCCCCAAGATGGCCAAGGCTTCCTTCAAACCAGCCAAGGTTCCTTTGGCTGGCCGGGTGGGTGAGAAACGTCCTTCGCTCCTGAGCAATTTCGGTTCAGCTTCTGGCTGCCTTCACTTAAACTCTGAGTGATTAATGAGCCAAGTAACGGTCAGGATGGACAAGAGCGGGCAGAGGGAGACAGCCCAGAGAAAAGGTTTTCTGGGGGATGAAACTTCTGGGCTGTCAAGAAATGTTCTTTTTCCAAGCTCCCTCCTTAGGCAGTTTCCTGGAAGCTCCAATAACAGAATAACGAAGAGTTATTCTGGAAGGGATCTTGGAGGTCTTCTAGTCCAGCCCCCCTGCTCAAGCAGGAAACCCTGTACCATTCCAGACAAAGGGCTCACCACTCTCTTCTTAAAGCCTCCAGCCACAACTTCTGGAGGCAAGGAGTTCCACTGGAATTGACTGGCAGAATACGAGGGGCTGCACCCCCAGTTTGGCGGGCTTCAAGAAAGGGTTGGACCGATTCCTGGCTACCAAGGGCTACTAATAGCTTTGGTGACAGTGGGAGGACCCAGAAGGTCATCTATACTGGGAGACTGGTGCAGTTGGTGGACATGGGCGGAAGAAGCTGCTGGATGAGACACCACTGGTGCCAATCAAAATAGGCTTTCTGGTGAAGTTGATTTCCTGGTCTGGTCAACCTGGCAAGGCTGACGTTGATCTTCTGGAATGGAGCTGCAGTGTCTCCTGCAAGGTCATCTTCCTTCCTCTCCACAGGGCCAATTCATTTCCTGGAAGGGACCTCAGAGGTCTTCTAGTCCAACCTCCCGTTCAATCAGGAGGCCCTAAACTGTTTCAGACAAACGGCTGTCCAGTCTCTTCTTAAAAACCTCCAGTGATGGAGCACCGACAACTTCTGGAGGCAAGGAGTTCCACTGATTAATTGTTCTAACTGTCATTGTTCTAATAAATAAATGGAATGAAATGGAATAGAAATAGAATAGGAATAGAATAGAATAGAATAGAATAGAATAGAATAGATAGAATAGAGTAGAGTAGAGTAGAGTAGAGTAGAGTAGAGTAGAGTAGAGTAGAGTAGAGTAGAGTAGAGTAGAATAGAATAGAATAGAATAGAATAGAGCTGAAAGGGACCTTGGAGGTCTTCTAGTCCAGCCCCCTGCAGGAGACCATATGCCATCTCAGACAAGTGACTGTCCAGTATCTTCTTAAAAATCTCCAGTGATGGAGCACCTACAACTTCTGGTGGCAAGCTGTTCCACTGGTTAATTGTCCTCGCCCCGTTAGGAAGTTCCTCCTTACTTCCAGGTTGCTTCTCTCCTTGATGAGTTTCCATCCCGTTGCTTCTTGTCCTGCGTTTTTGGCCCTTTGGAGAAGAGCTTGACTCCCTATGTTCTGTGTCTTAGGGGTTGGGGGTCTCTCCCGCCCTCATCTTGGCCAAATGCTGCCCTCCCAGCCTACCACAAAGCCCACTGTTCTCAGGGCTGCTTTTCCCTTGAGCTGACCTGGGTGGACCTTGACCCCCCCATGCAGCAAGGGCCCTTGGACAAGAGGCGCCCTGTCCAATATCGGATTTGCTCTTTGACACCAGCTGGAAATTGGCTTCTCCACCTCATAAAACAAAGCTCTTCAAGCGTGACCAGAAAGGGATATTTAATCTTTCCGGGTGTCTCAAACACGTCAACCTCTCCATCTCAGAGGTCCCAGGTCAGCGGTGGTGCGATAGAATGGCGGCCGTGGGGCACGACCCTTCCTGGGCTTGGCGTCTCTGCCCACTTACTGGGCAAAGGGCCAAAGAGGAAATGAAAGTTATTAATACAGGAGGGCAGCCGGGATGCTCACACCAATATTTGCTTTGGTTTTATATAATATATATAATATATATATATATATATAATTATAATATATATATATATATATTATATATATATATATATATAATATATATAGAAAAATTAAGGGACGCGGTGGCTCAGTGGGTTAGGACGCTGAGCTTGTCGATCAGAAGGTCGGCAGTTTGGCGGGTCGAATCCCGAGTGCCGCGTAACAGAGTGAGCGCCTGTTACTCGTCCCAGCTTCTGCCAACCTAGCAGTTCGAAAGCACGTAAAAATGCAAGTAGAAAAATAGGGACCACTCCGGTGGGAAGGGAACAGCGCTCCGTGCGCCTTTGGCGTCCAGTCATCGCCGGCCACATGACCATGGAGACGTCCTCGGACAAGCGCTGGCTCTTCGGCTATGAAACGGAGATGAGCACCGGCCCCTAGAGTCGGAAACGACTAGCACGCATGTGCGGGGGAACCTTTACCTTTACCTATATATAAATTATTTTGCAATGTTGTGTGTTTTCCAACCTGCAGACTGGGCAGCTGAGTCAGAAGAGGGGGGCAAAATCCATCCCTCTTCAACCTGGATTCTTTTATTTCTCTCATTTGGGTATTGCTGTATTTTTGGGGTCCAGTCTGGCAAAATGCAGGATGTGACACGCTCTGCCCCACAGGATATATTCTCCCTCTGCAGAAGAAGAAAGGTGTCATGAAGACTAGGCCTGTTCCCTAGTTGGGTCATGAAATGCCTACAAGAAAACCACCCAGCTCAGAGAGCCCCAAAGACCCCACAATTCTCCTCCTCCTCCTCCTCCTCTCCACAAAGCCCCCTCCCTTCTAGCACGGATAATGTTCCCTAGTTGGGTCATGAAACGTCTGCAAGGAAACCAACCAAGCTCAGAGGGCACCAGGGACCCCACAGTTCTCCTCCTCCTCCTCCTCCTCCTCCTCCTCCTCCTCCTCCTCCTCCTCCTCCTCCTCCTCCTCCTCCTCCTCCTCCCTTCTAGCACGGATAATGTTCCCTAGTTGGGTCATGAAACGTCTGCAAGGAAACTACCCAGCTCAGAGAGCACCAAGGACCCCACAGTCCTCCTCCTCCTCCTCCTCCTTCTCAATGTAGTTTTGCCCCATTTTTATGACCAAGGCTGCCAGAGTTGTTAAATGACCCACTGCCGTTGTTAAGTTAGTCACACAGTTGTTAACTGAATCTGGCTTCCCCTGTGGACTTTGCTCATCCAGAAAGTCGCCAAAGGGGATCACGTGACTTCAGGACACCCCGGCCGTCATAATACGAAACCAGTTGACAAGCACCCAGATTTTGATCACGTGATCACAAGGGTTGCTGCGACGGTGGTAAATGTGAAAACGGTCATAAATCCGCTTTTTAATGCCGTTGTAACTTCGAACGGTCGCTAAATGTTACCTCTATTTCTATGAGACAGGAGAATTTACTCAATTTTGTTTCCTGCCTGAGCAGGGGGGTTGGACTAGATGACCTGCAAGGTCCCTTCCAACTTTATTATTATTGTTGTTGTTATTATTATTGTTGTTTTTGCTGTTATTGCTATTTATTGCTACTGTTATTATTAATATCCACAGAGGTATTTCAAACCACTGTCAGAAATATGAAAAACACGAGTTGACATTTTATCCCTTCAGAGTGGACTTTTCTGAGGAAGCTAAGAAACGATGGATTCAAATGCATACGATGAGGCCAAGGATTTTTTTTTAAAGATTAAATATTGTGGAGAAAGCAGAACTTTTAAAATTGGACTGCTGGATAATGAATTAGAAAAGATTTGTGGCAGACAGATTTTTTTATATACGGTGATTGCAGCAAAACTGCATAAGGGGACTGTTTGCACAACGCCAATGGAAGAATAATGAAATTCCCCCACTGGAGGAAACAGATTGTGATCGGGTGTGAATCTGCTGAAATTGCAAAGCTGAGCGACTTGGTCAGAGAGAGAGAGAGAGAAAGTCCACAAAAACTTTTCAAAAAGATTGGAAACCTTACATGGACTTTTAGATGAAAGGAGGAGGGGAAAATGACAGGATGATTTATGAGTTGGAGGACTAAAAAAATAATGTGGATTAAGTAAGGGTGTAACGGGATTTGCATAACACCTAGGGCGGAAGGGGGTTATAAGATTGACACAATCTGTTGAAGAGAAAGATTAGATTTCATAAGGTTTTATGACTGGGTTTATTTTTTTCCTAGCCCTGGTGATGTACTCTAGTTGGGTCATGAAACGTCTCCAAGAAACCCACCAAGCTCAGAGCGCACCAAGGACCCCACAGTCGTCATCCTCCTCCTCCTCCTCCTCCTCCTCCTCCTCCTCCTCCTCCTCCTCCTCCTCCTCCTCCTCCCCCCTTCTAGCACTGATGATGCTACCTAGTTGGGTCATGGAACATCTGCAAGGAAACCCCCCAGCTCAGAGAGCACCAAGGATCCCACTGTCTTCCTCCTCCTCCTCCCCCACTCTCCATAATCCCCCCTCCCCTCTAGCACTGATGATGTTCCCTAGTTGGATCATGAAACGTCTGCAAGGAAACCATCCAGACTCAGAGAGCGCCACGGACCCCACAGTCTTCCTCCTCCTCCTCCTCCTCCTCCTCCTCCTCCTCCTCCCTTCTAGCCCTGATGACGTTCCCTAGTTGGATCATGAAACGTCTGCAAGGAAACCATCCAGACTCAGAGAGCGCCACGGACCCCACAGTCTTCCTCCTCCTCCTCCTCCTCCTCCTCCTCCTCCTCCTCCTCCTCCTCCCTTCTAGCCCTGATGACGTTTCCCTAGTTGGGTTATGAAATGTCTGCAAGGAAACCACCCAGCTCAGAGAGCACCAGGGACCCCTTATTTTTTCTTCTTCTCCTGCACGTTTTTCTTTCCTTTTTCCTGCCTCTTCTTTAGATTTATCTTTTGCTTTAAGCTCAACCAAGAAGGAGAATCTGCCTGCACGCAGGCCTGTCCGTAGCACGAGAGAATCAAGGCTCCTTGCCAAAGGCTTCATGGCGGGCAGGAGCGTGAGGCTGGGACCAGCATTCAGGCGCTCTATCCATCAAGAATCGAATCGGGGATTGGCCCGGCCAAAAAGAATCGGAAAATCCCAGGGAGGAAAAGCACAGACACACACACACACACACACACACACACACCACCCTGCCATCCACACGTCAGAGCCGAACATTAGGAAATTGCCGATCTGCCTGGCTTCTCAGTTGCGCTATAAAAATGCTGTGCCCACATGCCACAATTCAGGCAATTTTGAAATTGCTGTGTATCTGCTGTGTTTATTACAGTCTTGCTGTACACACAGAGATTTTTTATATAATAATATATATATATGTGTGTGTGTTTGTGTGTGTGTGTGTGTGTGTCACACACGGATATATATATATAATATTATACTATATATATATCATCTATCTTCCTTTCTCCCTTCCTTCTTAATTCCCAGCCCTTCCTTTCCTCTCTACCTTCCCTCTTCCCTCCCTCCCTCCCTTTCTTTCCTCCTCCCTCCCTCCCTCCCCTCCCTCCCTCCCTCCCTCCCTTCCTTCCTTCCTTCCTTCCTTCCTTCCTCTTCCTTCCTTCCTTCCTGTTGGAGGAAAAGTCTTCATGATGGTTCCATCCAAGCTAGGAATAAACATGGCGGCTGCTTTAGGAAGAAGGTTGTAGTTTATTGAAGAGGTGAGCCAAACAGGAAGATGGTCTGGCAGAAAAGAAAGGCTGAGCCACATGTAGGGAGTGGGTTTTTATACCCTCTTGAGCCTTTTGTTGGCTTGATTTCCTGTTCCTGTCTGAGGCTATTTCCTGTGTCATGTATTCTGAGCTGAGTCTGGGTTGGCCCTTTGGCATCTGTGGGTTAATCCTATTATGTCCCGTCTTAGAGTTTGGGTGGGGTCTGTAGATTTTAGGTCTCTCTGTCTTCTTACTCTTCTAGCTGGGGGCCTCCAACCTTCCTGAATGGATTATCACATCTGCATTTCTACAGAGCTGCTTTCTGCTTGGGAGAGAGAGACTTGGGGCTATTAAGAAAAACTGGCCGTGCTTTTCTGCCTCTTCAAGATCCTTTGAGGAAATATATTTATCTAGTCAAGGAGAGGAGCAACCTAGAACTAAGGAGTGCTTTTCTGCCTCTTCAAGATCCTTTGAGGAAATATATTTATCTAGTCAAGGAGAGGAGCAACCTAGAACTAAGGAGAAACTTCCTGACAGTCAGAACAATTGATCAGTGGAACTCCTTGCCTCCAGAGGCGGTGAATGCTCCAACACTGGAGGTTTTTAAGAAGAGACTGGACAGCCATTTGTCTGAAATGGTATAGGGTTTCCTGCCTGAGCAGGGGGTTGGATTAGATGACCTCCAAGATCCCTTCCAACTTATTCTTATTCTTATTATTCTTATTATTATTATTCTTATTATTATTCTTATTATTATTCTTATTCTTCTTCTTCTTCTTCTTATTATTATTATTATTATTATTATTATTATTATTATTATTATTATTATTTTTCTGCCCTTTTAATGTTTCCTTCTCTGGGGGGCTGACTTCCCACACTTTCTTCCTTCTTTCCTTCCTCCCTGCCTCCCTTCATTCCACCCTTCCTCTCCTCTCTCCCTCCCTCCCTTCTTTCCTTCTGCCCTTCCTCTCCTCTTTCCCTCCCTCCTCCCTCCCTCCCTCCCTCCCATTCATCCCTCCCTTCCTGTCTGCCTGCCTATCCCCCATATAGTAGAACAGTGAAGGGGCCAGACTAAAATGGGGAGACCCACTCTGTGGTCCCTCCCTGGATGACTTTGGGTCAGCACCTCCCTCCCTGCCTCAGAGCCATGTGTTTTTGTGTGTTTGTGTGTGTTTGTGTGTGTTTGTGTGTGCGTGTGTATGACAGACCTGCTCAAGACCCCTCCAAGTCACAGCCTCTTCCTGAAGCCCCCCTCCCCCCTGCGGCTGGTCTTTCCTTCCCACCCTTAGACTTGCAGTCCCTAACCTTCAACCTTCATCCTGCATTGGATTGAGTTAGCATCCTCCTCTTCCTCATCCCCAAATCAGCTTCAAGGCAGTCCAGGTGGGGATTGGGAGGCCACTAAGTAATAGCCCCCAAAGGGGGTTATTGCAAGGAGTCGGGGGTGTCTGTTGCCCTCTTTTTAAGGCTTCTCCCTCCCCCGCAGACACCCCCCCCAAAAAAAGTTCTCTTTCCATTTCAATAAGATTCATAGCAGGGAGGGAGGCCTGAGCGATCCTGGCCAATGCCCCCCCACCCCATGCTTCCCCCCACCCCCTTCTTTTGCTGCTGGAAATCCTCATAACTCAGCTACATCATTTTTTTTTACCCCCCAGGGGTCTTTAAAACGAGCAAGGAGCAAATTAGCTCCATTAAAACAAATAGCAAGCAAAAAAAGGACCCCATTTAAGCTGCGCGTTTTCAATTCACTCAGATTCCTCTCCCTCGCCCCCCCCGGCCTTCCCCCCCCCTTCGAATGGAAACTGAGCAGCTTAATTTCGGAAGCCGGTTGCAAAACTTACTAAAAAAAACCAAAAACCTTTGATAATTAATTTTAGTGCGGTTTCATTATCCGTTATTTCATTATCCGTTATTTCCTCGGAAAGAAAAGCTTATAAGAAAGGTAAGAGTCAGGCATTAAGGAGCGCAAGACATCAGCAGCTTATTTAACATCTGGGCTTCTCCAGTCTGGAGACTGCCTGCCAGACAGGCTGGGCTTCAGATCCCATAATCCACAGCTGGAGGGGGGGGAGAGGAGACGGGGGCCTTTGGGAGAAGAGTCCGCTGGAATTGACTGGCAGAATACGAGGGGCTGCCCCCCCCAGTTTGGCGGGCTTCAAGAAAGGGTTGGACCGATTCCTGGCTACCAAAGGCTACTACTAGCTTTGGTGACAGTGGGAGGACCCAGAAGGTCATCTATACTGGGAGACTGGTGCAGTTGATGGACCATGGGCTGCTGGATGAGACACCACTGGTGCCAATCAAAATAGGCTTTCTGGTGAAGTTGATTTCCTGGTCTGGTCAACCTGGCGAGGTTGACGTTGATCTTCAAGGAATGGAGCTGCCGTGTCTCCTGCAAGGTCATCTTCCTTCCTCTCCACAGGGCCAATTCATTTCCTGGAAGGGACCTCAGAGCTCATCTTGTCCAACCTCCTGCTCAAACAGCGGTCCAGTCTCTCTTTAAAACCTCCAGGGATGGAGCACCCACAACGTCTGGAGGCAAGCAGTTCTGCTGGCTAATTGCTCTCACTGTTAGGAAGTTTCTCCTGAATTCCAGGTTGCTTCTCTCCTGGATTCGTTTCCAGCTGTTGCTTCTCGTCCTGCCTTCAGGTCCCAGGGAACAAGAGCTCTTAGCCCTGCTGGCAGTGGGATGTCCCAGTAGACCATCTACTGAGAAACTGGGAAACCTCCTGGTGCAGTTGGTGGGGCCACTGGGTGGAACAGGTTGCTGCATGAGATGGTATAGTCCAGGGGTCAGCAACCTGAAACAGTGAAAGAGCCACTCGGAACCGGTTCCCTCACAAAAGGAAAAACTGGGAGCCGCAAAAAATGTGTGCGCATGCGCGGACATGCACGCATGCGCAGAACAGGGTTTGACTGAAGAGTGGAGCCAAGGCGAGATATGCACCTACCCTGCATATTTGAATTGATTGGTTGAACTTTTTTAGTCCCACTATTTTTTTTTTGGACTGCACATGGCAGAGGACTGGGAGCCACAGGAGGTGGCTGAAAGAGCCGCATGCGGCTCCGGAGCCGCGGGTTGCAGACCTGTGGTATAGGATCCAATCTCACTCCCAATACCTGTGGAACTGACTTCCAGGTCGATCTACCAGGTAGGATTGCCTCTTTCGTTGCTTCTGAAATGGAGCAGGTATGTCTCCATCCAGGTCAACTTCCTTCTTCCATACAGGACCAATTTGTCCAAGACCTGAGGGCCACACCTGGAATCCTGCATCCACTTTGCGTCACCACATTACAAAAAAAGACACTGAGGTTTTGGAAAAAGGGCCCAGAAGAGCAACTAAGACAATTAAAAGCCTGGAGACGAAAACAAATGAAGAACGGTTGCGGGATTTGGGTTTGGCTAGTTTAGAGAAAAGAAGGACCAGCGGGGACATGATAGCAGTCTTCCAGTGTTTAAGGGGCTGCCCCAAAGAAGAGGGAGTCAAGCTATTCTCCAACGCGCCCGAAGGCAGGACGAGAAGCAACAGGTGGAATCAAGGAGAGAAGCAACCTGGAATTAAGGATAAATTTCCTGACAGTGAGACCTATAAGGTCCTTTCCAGCTTCTATTCTATTCTATTCTATTCTATTCTATTCTATTCTATTCTATTCTATTCTATTCTATTCTATTCTATTCTATTCTATTCTATTCTATTCTATTCTATTATCTCTACTCTACTCTACTCTACTCTACTCTACTCTACTCTACTCTACTCTACTTCTATTCTATTCTGTTCTGTTCTGTTCTGTTCTGTTCATTATTCTGTTCTATTCTATTCTATTCTGTTCTGTTCTGTTCTGTTCTGTTCCGTTCATTCTATTCTATTCTATTCTGTTCTGTTCTGTTCTGTTCTGTCTGTTCCATTCATTATTCTATTCTATTCTATTCTATTCTATTCTATTCTATTCTATTCTATTCTATTCTATTCTATTCTATTCTATTCTATTCTATTCTATTCCATTCCATCTTTCTATTCTGTTCTATTCTATTCTATTCTATTCTATTCTATTCTATTCTATTCTATTCTATTCTATTCTATTCTATTCTATTCTATTCTATTCTATTCTATTCTATTCCATTCCATTCCATTCCATTCCATTTTCTATTCTGTTCTGTTCTGTTTCTATTCTATTCTATTCTATTCTATTCTATTCTATTCTATTCTATTCTATTCTATTCTATTCTATTCTATTCTATTCTATTCTATTCAATTGCCCAAATAAAAACAGTAACAATATAAAAACCCATCAAAAACCCTAAACATTTTAGCTTAAGTTTGTGAGTTTATACCCTGGGAAGTCGGAGAGGGGGAGGGGGGGAAGGGGGAGGGGAGGGAGGGTTGGGGGAGGGGAGGGGGGGAGGGAGTTTTTTCTATTTAAAAAATGTATTGTAAAACTTTTCAATAAAAAAAAAAGAAGAAGAGGCTGGATAGTCACATAGGTCCTTCTGCTTGAGCGGGGGGATAGACTAGAAGACCTCCAAGGCCCCTTTCCAGCTCCTATTCTATTCAATTCTGGGGTTCTGGGAGTTGAAGTCCAGACGTCTTAAAGTCCTTTGAAGTTGAGAAATGCTCAATTTATTAATCTGTGTTCCTGATTAGATCTGAATTAAACAAAGTTCAGCTGACGACTCCAATTCTAGAGAGCTGAGATATTTTTTTTTTATTTTTATTTTATTTTTGATATTCTGATATTACAGGAAGGAGCAAACATCAGCCCTAGGGTAGAACATGGCTCCTTGTCCCAAGGTTGCTTTTTCACCAGGCAACTGGACTCTCTTGTTTTTCTTTTCTTTGAAGACGTTTCCCTTCTCCTCCCAGAAGCTTCTTCAACTCTGACTGGATGGTGGGGAAGGGAAGGATTTATCCTCCTTGCAGAGAGCCGGTCCTTTGCCTTCTTTGCCAGGAGTCTGCAAGGAGGATAAATCTTTCCGTTCCCCCCCACCATACAGTCAGAGCTGAAGAAGCTTCTGGGATGAGAAGGGAAATGTCTTCAAAGAAAAACAGGAAAGTCCAGTTGCCTCCTGGGGAAAAAAGGAATTTGGGGACCAACGTCACCTGGATGATGGAGAATCTCCATAAACATGACCTTGCAGATTGGAAGTTTATTCCACTGATGCAGAAGGGAAGAGTTGTGAGCCCAGGGCAATTCAACCTTGTTTCTCCAGGCACACACCCCTGGGATCGCTGGGTGGTCTTCTTTCCAGGAGATGCTGATGCAGAGAGGACGGGGCCGGTCCATCTTCTCCGATAAACTTCATTTCTTCTGGAGGAGTTTTGATGTTTGGCTTGAGGCTCTGCTGAAGCCTTCTTTACAAGCGGAAAGAGAGATCCAGAGGGATCCATACAGCCCAGGATCCAGTACGGATGGTCCTCAGCTTGTTTGGTTTTTTTTAAAACTCATTTTTATCGATTTTTTTTAAAAAAATACAATTCAACAGTGCTTATTCCCACAAATGCGTTGTCTGAACTTATCATTTCACTCACGCAAATTAAATTCCTAACGAGCCCGAACGTTTCTGTTGCTAAGCGAGGCGTTTGTTAAGTGAGACTTGACCCATTTTACGACCTTTCTTGCCGCGGGGGCTGGCGAAGCCAATCGCTGCAGTTGTCGAGCGAGCCGCGTGGCCGTTCAGCGAATCTGGCTCCCCCACAAAAGGGGATCGCGTGACCCACCCACCCCCTCGGGACACTGCGACCGTCATAAACGTGAATCCGTTACCAAGCATTTGAATTTTGATCATGTGAAACGGGGGAGGCTGCAAGCAGCCGTAAGCGTGATTGACAATCCCGAGTCCCTTTTTTCGGCACCGTTGTAACTTTGAAACAGTCAATAAATGAACTGCTGTCTGTAGATTACCCCTACAGAGCTCTGGGCTCCACCATCCGGCTGGCTGGGACTCTATGCAGAGGCGGCTACATGCTGTGTGTGTGTGTGTGTGTGTGTGTGTGTGTGTGTGTGTGCTCATGCAACCTTCTCCTGGTTCTGCTTTTGAAGATCAAGGCAACTGCAAACACATTCAGGCACACACACACACACCTGCTCGAGCAGGAGAACCTATACCGTTTCAGCCAGGCGACGGGCCGGTCTCTTCTTGAAAGCTTCCAGGGAAGGATGGAAACTAATCAAGGAGAGAAGCAACTTGGAAGGAAGGGGATTTTTCCCTTAATCAGTGGGACGGCTTCCTTTGGGTTGGCTCCTTCGTCACTGGAGAAATAGACCGGAGGGGCACTTGGTCCGAAATGGTCTGGGGTGGAGTAGAAGACCTTCAAGGTCCCTTCCAGCATAGGATTCTATGATTCTAGAAGGAAGGAAGGAAGGGAGGGAGGGAGGGAGGGAGGGAGGGAGGGAGGGAGGGAGGGAGGAAGGAAGGAAGGAAGGAAGGAAGGAAGGAAAGAAGGAAGGAGGGAAAGGGACAAAGAGGAGAAGGAAAGAAGGAAGGGAGAAAGGAAGGAACGAAGGAAGGAGAGAAAGGGACAAAGAGAAGGAAGGAAAGAAGGAAGGGAGAAAGGAAGGAAGGAAGGAAGGAAGGAAGGAAGGAAGGAAGGAAGGAAGGAAGGAAGGAAGGAGAGAAAGGGACAAAGAGAAGGAAGGAAAGGAAGGAAGAGGAAAAAAGGAAAGAAGGAAGGAAGGAAGGAAGGAAGATGAGAAAGAGACAAAGAGGAGAAGGAAAGAAGGAAGGAAGGAAGGTGGGAGGGAGGAGAAGAGAAGGAGGCAGGAGAGAGGGAGAAAGGAAGGAGGGAGAGAGGAGGGAAGGTGAATGGAAGAAAAGGAGGGAGGGAGGAAGGAAGGAAGGAGGAAGAAGGGAAGAAGGCTGGAGAGGGAGAAAACAGGGAGGTAGGAAGAAGTGGAATGGGAGGGAGGGAGGGAGGGAGGAAGGAAGGAAGGAAGGAAGGAAGAAAGAAAGAAGTGGAATGGGAGGGAGGAAGGAAGGAAAGAAGGAAGAAGTGGAATGGGAGGGAGGGAGGGAGGGAGGGAGGGAGGGAGGGAGGAGAGGAAGGAAGGAAGGAAGGAAGGAAGGAAGGAAGGAAGGAAGGAAGGAAGGAAGGAAGGAAGGAAGGAAGGAAGGAAGGAAGGACAACGGAGGGAAACCGATCAAGGAGAGAAGCAACCTGGAACTAAGGAGAAACTTCCTCATAGTGAGGACAATTAACCAGTGGAACTCCTGGCCTCCAGCAGTTGCAAGTGTTCCTCTCTGAAATGGTATAAGGTCACCTGCTTGAGCAGGGGGTTGGACTAGAAGACCTCCAGGGCCCCTCTGTTACTCTGCCCTGTCTTTTGCCAGGGGGTGGAACTGAAGCCCCTCTGAGCCCATTGCCCCCAGGGTTCAAACCTCCCCCCCTCCTGGCCAGCCAAGGTGGGTGTCCTCTTCGATTTTCCTCCGGCCTTTGGCTGTGACGGGAAGGTTGATGCGTCCCCAGGCCGGTCGATGGCTCTTCGGTGCCCATTGCGGAACGATTGAGGCTGCCCGGCTCTTTGTCACCTTCCCTCCGAAGCTCCTGTCTCGCCCCCCCCACCCCGCTCCTGTCCCCTCCATCCATCCATCAGAGCGATGGATGCCCCACCAGCCATGCTCGCTATCTCTGACCGGGTTTAAATCAAGGCCCGCTCTTTCCCTAGCGTCTTGTAAAATCTTAAATTTAGTACTTTGTATGGTATCTATGTTAAGGGGAGTTGAAGCACCTTATGAATTTGGTTAATTTTATATTATGGATAATCTTTAGTTAGAATATGATTATTATAATTATAACCCTGTATTTAGCTCTGGGAAGTGTGGGAGGGAAGGGGGGTGGTTTGTGGGGTGGGTGGGTTTTGGGGAGGTATTGTAAAATCTTTTTTTGTAAAACTCTTTAATTAAAAATAAAAATAAAAATCAAGGCCTGCCAGCTTTCCTGCAGCAAGACTTTCCGAAGAAGCCCCCCCCCCCCCCGGGTCAGAGGCTCCTGCCCTGGCGGCTGTGAAGATGCAATACGGCCGCTACGGCCGCTGGCAAGACTGACGAGACCACAGCTGGCCAAGTGAGAACGGGGCCAGGAGGGAAGGGCGGGGGGGGGGGTCTTCTGGGAGAGGAATGTGTGTGCAAGGAGCAGGCTGGGGGCGAGGGTCATGTGCAAGAAGGGTGAGTGTGCAAGGGAGAAGGGTGTTTGTGTAAGGGAGGGGGCTGGGGGTCTTCTGGAAGAGGAGGGCATGTGCAAGGAACAGGCTGGGTGATCCCGGGCAAGAAGGATGTGTGTGCAAGGGAGGGGGCTGGGGTCTTCTGGAAGAGAAATGTGTGGGCAAGGAGCAGGCTGGGGATGGTCAGGTGCAAGAAGGACGTGGTGCGCAAGGGAGAAGGGTGTGTGCAAGGGAGGGGGCTGAGGGTATGTGGAAGGAAAAGGCTGGGTGATTCAATGCAAGAAGGACATGTGTGCAAGGGAAGAAGGGCAGATGTGCAAGGGAGGGGGCCCGAGATCTTCGGCAAAGAGGATGTGTGCAAGGAATAGGCTGTGGGTGGGGTGGGGTTATGTGCAAGAAGGAAGCGTGTGTGCAAGGGAGAAAGATGTGTGTTCAAGGAAGTGGGCTGGGGATCTTCTTTAAGAGGAGTGTGTGTGCAAGGAACAGGCTGAAGCATCCTGTACAAGAAGGGTGTGTGTGTGTGCGGTGCGCGTGCAAGGGATGGAGCTGGGGGTGCTTCTGGAAGAGGAATGTGTGTGCAAGGGACAGCATGGGGGTTCCTGTACAAGAAGCATACAAGTGACAAGGGTGAGAACGTTGGGGATTTTCTTTAAGAGGAGCGAGTGTGCAAGCAACAGGCTGGGGGAGGGTCATGTGCAAGAAGGGCATGTGTGCAAGGGAGAAAGGCGTGTGTGCAAGGAAGTGCGTTGGGGGATCTTAAGAGGAGCGAGTGTGCAAGAAACAGGCTAGAGGCTCATGTGCAAGAAGGGGCGTGTGTGCAAGGGAGAAGGGCGTGTGTTCAAGGAAGTGGGTTGGGGATCTCCTTAAGAGGAGTGAGTGTGCAAGGAACAGGCTGTGGGAGGGTCATGTGGAAGAAGGGTATGTGTGCAAGGGAGAAGGGTGTGTGTGCAAGGGAGGATGTGTGTTCAAAGAAGTGGGTTGGGGATCTTCTTAAGAGGAGTGAGTGTGCAAGGAACAGACTGGACAAGAAGGGTGCCTGTGCAAGGCTAAGAATCACCTGCAAGAAGAGTGAGTGTGCAAGGCTGGTGCGTCCCGCAGGGTGTGTGCAGGCCCCCCTGGCTCAAACAGGGTACAGATGCCGGATGGAGCGGGACCACTCCCAGGACCTTACAACACTGCTTTAAACTGTCACTTAGGACTGTTTTTCACACTTAATGACCGTTGCAGGATCCCCCTGGTCATGAGATCATAATTCGGACCCTTGGCCACTGGCTCGTATTTACGACGGCTGCAGCGTCCCGGGTGGTCACGCGATCCCCTTTTACCACCTTCAGACAAGCAAAGTCAATGGGGAGAAGGCCCTCCTCAAGGGAGGGGACCCACAACGTCCTTATTTCCAATCTTATCTCCGCAGGGATGATGTCCCACTAGGTGGGAGCCACCACAGAGAAGGCCCCTCTTCTTGGTCCCACCAGGTGGACCTCCTCAAGGGTGGGGACCCATAACTTCTTATTTCTAATCTTATCTCTGAAGGGTTGATGTTCCACAAGGAGGGAGCCACCACGGAGAAGGTCCTTCTTCTGGGTCCCACCAGGTGGACCTCCTCAAGGGAGGGGACCCATAAGGTCTTGTTTCCAATCTTATCTCTGGAGGGTTGATGTTCCACAGGGAGGGAGCCACCACGGAGAAGGTCCTTCTTCTGGGTCCCACCAGGTGGACCTCCTTAAGAGACCGCCATCCTACCACCCCTTGCCTCCTCCAGTGCACTAGGGCGGGTGGAAGTAACTGGGATAAGACGTTCCTCCAGAAAACAGGGTAGTCCTCAAATTAGGACCAAAAGGGACCCCCCGACATTGAGGTCGCTAAGCGAGAAATCTGTCAAGTGAAATTTGCCCCATTTTCACGACCTTTCTTGCCGCCGTCGTTCAGCGAATCGCCGCATTGTTAAGTTGAAGCGACCGTCGTTAAGCCAATCCGGCTTCCCCCATTGACTTTGCTGGTCAGAAGGTCCCCCCAAAAGGGGATCTTCGCCTGGCCCCGGGACACGGCGACGGTCATAAATGTGAGTCACTGGTCAGGCCCCTGAATGCAAATCACGTGACCCTGGCGGGGGGGGACGCTGCAACGGTCGTTAGGTGTGAAAAACAGCACTTTTTTTCCAGTGCCGTTGTAACTTCGAGCAGCCGCTAAGCAAACCGTCGCAAGTCGAGGACTTCCTGTCCATTAGCCCACGCCAGCCTGCCCAAGGACTTGTCAGTCAGGGGTGACCAGGCGAAGGATGCCACCTCGCTCTCGTTGCCCTTTCTCTGATAAGCAATTTGAGCCTGGCGTCTCGCCCCGTGGGCCCCCCCCCCGCCCCTGCCTGGTTCCCTCCTCCTTCTTTTCCGGCCTTCCTCAATCCCCCCCCTCTTTTCCCCCTGCTGTCAGCCAGGGGCCGGGGAGGGGTGGGCGGGGAACCCCCATCCTCCCCCCCCCCATCTGCAGAGGCCAGCTGGTGCCATCCTCTTTATCGCCCAGCACCGGAGCGGCCTTGGAGATAAGGGAGGAAATTGCAATCCTGCAAAAATGACAATAATAATAATAAATAAATAAATGCCCTTTTTGAAGATCTGACTCCAGACTCGGCAGATTTAATTCCCCTCTCGACAGCTTGTCTCGTCTGAACTAGTTCCAGGAAGTGCTGCTCTCTCTGTTGAGGAGGAAGGCCTGGCAGGACAATCAGAGGGGAGCCCTGGCATCTCGGCCCTGACAGGCACCCCCCCCCTCTGTTTCTCTCCCTCTGTCTCTCTCTCTGTCTGCCTGTCTCTCTCATTTCTCACTATCCCTATTATCTATCTATCTATCTATCTATCTATCTATCTATCTATCTATCTATCTATCTATCTATCTATCTATCTATCCCTATTATCTCTCTCTAATTTCTCTCTATCCCTATTATCTCTCTCTCTATCTCTAATTTCTCTCTATCCCTATCTATCTATCTATCTATCTATCTATCTATCTATCTATCTATCTATCTATCTATCCCTATTATCTCTCTCTAATTTCTCTCTATCCCTATTATCTCTCTCTCTATCTCTAATTTCTCTCTATCCCTATGTATCTATCTATCTATCTATCTATCTATCTATCTATCTATCTATCTATCTATCTATCTATCTATCTATCCCTATTATCTCTCTAATTTCTCTCTATCCCTATTATCTCTCTCTCTCTATCTCTAATTTCTCTCTATCCCTATCTATCTATCTATCTATCTATCTATCTATCTATCTATCTATCTATCTATCTATCTATCTATCTATCTATCTATCCCTATTATCGCTCTCTAATTTCTCTCTATCCCTATTATCTCTCTCTCTCTATCTCTAATTTCTCTCTATCTCTATCTATCTATCTATCTATCTATCTATCTATCTATCTATCTATCTATCTATCCCTATTATCTCTCTCTAATTTCTCTCTATCCCTATTATCTCTCTCTCTCTATCTCTAATTTCTCTCTATCCCTATTATCTATCTATCTATCTATCTATCTATCTATCTATCTATCTATCTATCTATCTATCTATCATCTATTTATCTATTTCTCTCTCTCTCTCTCAGCTCTATTTATCTATTTATCTCTCTTCCTCTCTCTCTCTCTCTCAGCTCTATCTATCTATCTATCTATCTATCTATCTATCTATCTATCCATCCATCCATCCATCCATCCATCCATCCATCCATCCATCTGTCATTACATCTCCAGCCTCCCAGGGTTTCTCCAGCATATAGTGATAAAAGTCAAAATGGCAGCCACAGCTATGCCATCCAAAGGTGTGTCTTTTTATGTGCCATGTTTCAATTGCGCTGCTGCCATTTGATCGCAGCTCTGGCGGGGCAAGGCCCTGCTAATGGCGAGTGGCATCCTGTTTGTCGGGGTGGACAACTGTCCATCCTGGACAGAACTGAACTGAATAGAAACAAGGGACCCCAGAGGTCTTCTAGTCCAACCCCCTGCTCAGGCAGGAAACCCTATACCATCTCAGACAAATGGCTGTCCGGTCTCTTCTTAAAACTTCCAGTGTTGTAGCACCCACAGCTTCTGGAGGCAAGGAGTTCCACTGGTTCATTGTTCTCACTGTCAGGAAGTTTCTCCTTAGTTCCAGGTTGCTTCTCTCCCTTGATGAGTTTCCATCCGTTGCTTCCTGTCCTGCCTTCAGGTGCTTTGGAGAAGAGCTTGACTCCCTCTTCTTTGGGGCAGCCCCTGAGATACTGGAATGAATGAATGAATGAATGAACCTTTATTGTCAAAGTACAACCATGTATACATTGAGATTGGCTGAGCCTTCCTTTGTGCCCCCACCCCCAACTTAAAGCTAAAGGTAAAGGTTCCCCCGCCCATGCGTGCTAGTCGTTTCCAACTCTAGGGAGCGGTGCTCATCTCCGTTTCAAAGCCGAAGAGCCAGCGCTTGTCCCGAGGACGTCTCCGTGGTCATGTGGCCGGCATGACTAGACAACCAAAGGCGCACGGAACGCTGTTACCTTCCCACCGTAGTGGTCCCTATTTTTCTACTTGCATTTTTACGTGCTTTCGAACTGCTAGGTTGGCAGAAGCTGGGACGAGTAACAGGCGCTCACTCTGCTACGCGGCACTCGGGATTCAACCCGCCAAACTGCAGTTTAAAAGCACGTAAAAATGCAAGTAGAAAGATAGGAACCACTACGGTGGGAAGGTAACAGCGTTCCGTGCGCCTTTGGCGTCTAGTCATGCCGGCCACATGACCACGGAGACGTCCTCGGACAAGCGCCGGCTCTTCGGCTTTGAAATGGAGATGAGCACCAGCCCCTAGAGTCGGAAACGACTAGCACGCATGTGCGGGGGAACCTTTACCTTACACCATGTGAGCTAATTGCACAACGCACTGGCCTCACAAGTCAATTACAGTATGCATAAAGTTTATAAAGTTATTTCCGTTCAAAAGCCTAACAGCCCATGGATAAAAGCTCTTCTTCAGCCTGTTGGTACGGCTGGCTATACTCCTGTATCTCCTACCTGATGGTAGGAGAGTAAAGAGATACCGTCCAGGGTGTGAGTCATCCCTGAGACTGCTATCACGCCCCCCCCCCTAGTCCTTCTCTTCATTACTGCTAAGTTTGTAAGCCGCCCTGAGTCTTCGGAGAAGGGCGGGATATAAATGGAATTAAATAAATAAATAAAATAAATTAAACTAGACAGACCCAATTCCAGCCATTGTTCTTCATATGTTTTAGCCTCCAGTCCCCTGATCCTCTTTGTTGCTCTTCTCTGCACTCTTTCTAAGTCTCAACATCTTTTTGACATCGTGGTGACCAAAACTGGATGCCGTATTCCAAGCGTGGCCTTACCAAGGCCTTGTAAAGTGGCATTAACGCTTCACGTGACCTTGATTTAAACCCTCGGCTAATGCAGCCTAGCACCGTGTTGGCTTTCTGAGCTCTTGTATTGGTTTATACGTCGCAATCCTTCCCGGAATATCCACTTGTCTTGTTGCCACCCGTGTTTTCCTTTGCAATCAAAGGGATTTCCTTTGCAATCATCTGCTTGTTTTCAAAATTAAAAGCGGATTGTTAGCCTTTGTGCTGCGTGTCACTCTAAATAAGATTGATTTCTCCACTGTCGTGTCGGGCACGGCGGATTTAAACAGATTGGCCGGGAGTGCAGGAGGCCTCCGATGGCTGCCTTGGGACCGGTCAGCTCTCTCTCCTCTCTCTCTCTCTCTCTCTCTGTGTCTCTCCACTTATTGATCCTGGTAAGACGGTAATTCACCAAAGGGCCCTCAGCGTCCCCGCTGAAGCTTCGTCAGACTCAATATTAATTATAATAATGAACCAGCATAAACAAGGAACTTGGCTGGCAGCCCTGGCAATTCCCCAAATGGCAAAGGGGAAGGGAGGGGAAGAGAAGAGAAGAGAAGAGAAGAGAAGAGAAGAGAAGAGAAGAGAAGAGAAGAGAAGAGAAGAGAAGAGAAGAGAGAGAAGAGAAGAGAAGAGAAGAGAAGAGAAGAGAAGGGAGGGAGGGAGGGAGGGGAAAACTGAAGGAAAGGGAAGGAGGGGAGCAGGAAGAAGGAAGGAAGGGAGGGAGGGAGGGAGAAAATTGAAGAGAAGGGAAAGAGGGGAGTGGGAAGAAAGAAGGAAGGAAGGAAGGAAGGAAGGAAGGAAGGAAGGAAGGAAGGAAGGAAGGAAGGAAGGAAGGAAGGGTAAAACTGGAAGGAAAGGAAAGGCCCAAAGCACATCCTAGCCGAGGATTGGAATCCGGGGCGCCACCCTTTCAACCCAGCTCATCCTGCATGGCGGCAGAGTGGACAATCCGGATCTCTGCCCCGGGTCGGGCCACGCCAGAACCCGGGCGCTGAAGGGCAAGGTTAAGAAAGAGACTCGTCCAGTGGTCCCCAAGCCCCCAGTCCCTGGACTGATGCCGGCCCGCCGCATGCCAGCAACCGGTCCCGCGCAGACAAGCCCACATCCCCTCCGCGGGATGCAGGCAGCAGGCGAAACCACGCCCGGTCCGTGGGGAAAAAAAACCCTCTCTCCGTGGAACCTGTCCCCGGTGCCCAAAGGTTTGGGGGCCACCAGACTAGTAGCTGGACTGGTCCACCTGTCTGCCGATGAGCCTCAGCTGCCTTGCAAAGGGGGCATCCCCCAAGTTGGCTGGCAATGCTCATGGAGTGTGTGTGTGTGTGTGTGTGTGTGTGTGTGTGTGTGTGTGTGTTCAGCCCATGTTCTTCTGCTCCAGCAGGAGACTTGGGGGGGGCAGGGAGCCCCCTTTACCACCTAAACTGAGCCAGACCCTTTTGCCCACCTAGCTGCAAAGTGTCCACTTAGCCCTTTTCCATCTCCGTCGAACTACAGTTCCTATTGTCCCCAGCTTGATAAGGCCGATGTGTTGGGAGCAGCCGGCTCTGGGTTTCCCAAGCAACAGACCAGGATCTTAGCCAACTCTCCACCAGGAGATGCCCAACAATGAGAATATCAGGGCTTTGGCAGAAAAAGTCTGATTCACCCCCTCCCCAGGCAGAAATCCAACCAGTGCAGCCTCTCTTTCTCTTCCTCTCTCTCTCTCTCTCTCTCTCTCTCTCTCCTCTCTCTCTCTCTCTCTCTCTCTCTCTTTCTTTCTCTACCCTCTCCCTCTTTTTCTCTCTCTCTCTCTCCCCTCCCCTCTCCCTCCCTCCCTCTCTCTCTTTCTCTCCCTCTCCATTTTTCTCTCTCCCCCTCCCTTCCTCTCTCTCTCTTTCTCTCCCTCTCCCTCTCTCTTTCTTTCTCTCTTTCTCTTTCTCTCATTCTCCCTCTTTCTCTCTCCCTCTCTTTCTCTCTCCCTCTTTCTCTCTCTCCCCTCCCTTTCTATTTCTCTCTCCCCTCCTCTCTCCCTCCCCCCTCTCTCTTTCTCTCTCTCTCTCAATCCCTCCCCCCCCTGCACATGTTTGAAAGGAGCAGGGGTCTCCTCCTACGGCCGGCCATGACCCCGCCCCCCCTGGGCAGAACCCAAGCAGTCAAACCCCTGCTGGCATTTCTTTGATGGATTGGCCAAGCAGTAGTGAAACGTCTTAAGAGGTGGGACTCCGAAAAGATGAATCTCTCAGGTCATGGAAGGTAATTTTTTTCCCCTGGGCTCCGTTAGACATTCATCTTCCTGGTGGATGGGGCCCTTGATTAGACATGACAGGAGGGCTTGCCCTCTGTATGGCAGCAAAATAGAGATATATCCAAGCACCGGCAAGTACAGTGTTTCCCAGCCTCAGCAGGCTTTAAGAGGGGTGGGCTTCCGCTCCCAGAATTCCCTAGCCAGCCTGCTTTAAGAGGGGTGAGCTTCCGCTCCCAGAATTCCCTAGCCAGGATGCTTTAAGAGGGGGTGGACTTCCACTCCCAGAATCCCCCAGCCAGCCTGCTTTAAGAGGGGGTGGGCTTCCACTCCCAGAATCCCCCAGCCAGCCTGCTTTAAGAGGGGTGGGCTTCCGCTCCCAGAATCCCCCAGCCAGCCTGCTTTAATAGGGGTCGTCTTCCACTCTCAGAATCCCCCAGCCAGCCTGCTTTAAGAAGGGTGGGCTTCCCCTCCCAGAATCCCCCAGCCAGCCTGCTTTAAGAGGGGTGGGCTTCCACTCCCAGAATCCCCCAGCCAGGATGCTTTAAGAGGGGTGGACTTCCGCTCCCAGAATCCCCCAGCCAGCCTACTTTAAGAGGGGTGGGCTTCCACTCCCAGAATCCCCTAGCCAGCCTGCTTTAAGAGGGGTGGGCTTCCGCTCCCAGAATCCCCCAGCCAGCCTGCTTTAAGAGGGGTGGGCTTCCAGAATCCCCCAGCCAGGATGCTTTAAGAGGGGCATACATCCACTCCCAGAATCCCCTAGCCAGCCTGCTTTAAGAGGGGTGGGCTTCCGCTCTCAGAATCCCCCAGCCAGCATGCTTTAAGAGGGGAGGACTTCAACCCTGGGGAATTCTGGGAGCTAAGTTCCCCATCTTAAAGTTGCTGAATCTGACAAACATGGGCTAATGTAAGAGAGTGCAAATATGGGTACCAACTGGCTGCTGCCATTGTAGTCAGGACTACATAACCCACGGGACACACACACACACACACACACATGAACAGCAGAGAAGGAACCCACGCAACTTTGACTACCTCTATTGTTTATGCCTCGGATATTTTTGGTGACTATGAGACCAAATTTGGAGAGCCACTAGTCTGAAATAGTAACCGGGTCTCCTGCCTGAGCAGGGGGTTGGACTAAATGACCTCCTAGGTCCCTTCCAACTCTCTGATTTTGTTAATAAGCAGATCCCACCCGTGTCCCTGGCCTAACGGGCCATCAGGATTTACCTGACTGGTTTGAATTGCTGTTTAGACAGTGAGGAAACCACCGCCAATATCAACCGTTCGATAAGCTGACAATCAATGTCTTTTCTGCAAGGAAGACGGTCTATCGAAGTAGGGGCTTCCCGCAGCCCCTGGGCTTTAAAAGGGAAGCAACATGGCGACATTCCAACAATCTGGTGCCGAAACAGGACCAGAATCTCTGTCCAGATGGAGGATGGTGAAGTTGGCATGGGGAAAAGGGCTTAATCCGCTTATTTGGGGATGATGGGTTTGATTGGCAGGCCTGGTTTGAGGCTTTAGAATAGGGGGGGGGTCCAACGTTGGCCACTTTAAGACCTGTGGACTTCAATTCCCAGGATTCCCCAGCCAGCTAAGCTGGCTGGGAATCCTGGGAGTTGAAGTCCACAGGTCTTAAAGTGGTCAAAGTTGGCTGACTCTGCTTCGGATGCTTTTATGTCTTTTACTACAAATTGCCCAAGGTGTATTTTAACACAAACAGTTCTCGACTCAATAGCGACCGTTTGAAGTTACAACAGCCCAGAAATAAAAGCAACTTACGACTGCTTTTCGCTCTTACGACTGCTGCAGCATCCCCGGTGGTCAGGTGATCCAAATTCAGACGCTTGGCCCCTGACTCGTGGTTACGACGGTCGCGGAGAGTCCCAGGTGTGTGTGAGTGTGTGTGTGTGTGTCTCACTTGATTCCCTTTTGGCGGACTTTTATGACCAGCACAGTCCATGGGGAAGCCCGATTCGCTTTGCGACCAGCTTACTTACTTCACGGCTCCAGTGATTCATTTCGCGACGGGGGTCAAGCAAAGCCGTAAAACGAGGCCAAATTCACCTCACAATTCTTTCTCTCGCTTTACGAGAGACATTGGGCCTCCATTGTGCTCGGTGCGTCAAGGAGTACCTGTGTTGCTCCCGGCCTGGAGTGTGTTTTAGCACAACAGGCGGAGTGGAAATGATTGAAATCCAATGAAGCAATAGGAATTATGTAATCGGCCCTTAATAATCCCTCTCGGAATTTCTTTTTTCTTTTTTTGCAAAATGTCTCCGTTCTCGGCTGGTTGCCATTCCTGCAGTTTTCTAGGAAAATCTCAAGCGCTAATTCTTCCCCCCACCCCCAAAAAGAATCTTTTGGATCTGACAACTGGATTCTTTGGGATCAAATTATAGAGTAATCTGAGCTTCAGAGATGAAGACAAGTGGACTGCAGCTCCCAGAATTCCCCAGCCAGCCATGCTGTAAGATGGATATTCAACTCCCAGAATCCCCCAGCCAGCATCATTTAAGACAAATGGACTTCAACTCCCAGAATCCCCAGCCAGCATTGTTTAAGATGAGTGGACTTCAACTCCCAAATTTCTCCAGCCAGCCATGCTTTAAGACAAAATGGACTTCAACTCCATAATTCCCCAGCCAGCATTGTTTAAGACGAGTGGTCTTCAACTCCCAGAATTCCCCAGCCAGCATTGTTTAAGACAAGTGGACTTCAACTCCCAGAATTCCCCAGCCAGCGTCCTTTAAGACGAATGGACTTCAAGTCCCAGAATCCCCCAGCCAGCATCGTTTAAGACGAGTGGATTTCAACTCCCAGAATTCCCCAGCCAGCATCCTTTAAGACAGGTGGACAGACAGGTAGAGATTAACCCCCAGCCCCCCCCCCCCAAAACGGGCATTAAACAGGGGTGAGGCTTGAATCAGAACCTCACCTTCACCCCTTCAGCCGCCCCAGTTAAGCCCTACCTGGTTTCCATTTTTTATCTTCCAGGTCTGGTTCAAAAAAAAAAAATCCTTCTCCCACCCATTCAGCAAGCTGGCTAGTAGGCAAAATGACCTAGAACTAGATATTTTGACGGTGACCTTCCCGGGCAACTCCATTAGCGGCTGTCCATCTCAGGAGGGATGCCAGCGAGGCTGAAGGACAGGTAAGGAGACTCGGAATGGGCTTAACCCTTTCAACGCCAGCCCCTCGGCTCAGAACGTCCTCTGTTCATTTGACCACGGCCGCTTTTGGGAAATAAGGAGAGTGAGAGCAATCAACCAATGGAACAGGAGCTGCCTTCAGATGTTGTGGGTGTCCATCACTGGAGGCTTTCGAGAAGAGACTGGACCGTCGTCTGTCAGAAAGGGTGTAGGGACTCCTGCTTGGGGCAGGGGGGGTTGGACTAGATGACCAAAAGGTCCCTTCCAATTCTCTTATTCTGATACTGATAGTGGCCTTGAAAACGAACGAACGAACGAACGAATGAACAAATGAGCAATATGAACGAACAAACAAACGAATGAACGAACCAACCAATGAACGAACGAATGAATTTTTCAGTGTTGCCAGACAGGCTGCAAGCCGCCTTCAGAAGCCACCTAGTTCTCGATGGGCGAGATCCATCTCTCCTCTGTTTACAGGCCTGACTCTCCTTTACGGCAGGAAAATTTAGCCTGACATGAAATCTATATGCTGCTGCCTTCCAGTTCAGCCCCCTCCCCTCCTCCCCGCCTTCTCCTGGGTGACAGCCTAACATTGATTTGCATCCTGGTTATCACTCGGTTTGCCAACTTGGGAAGCTCTCCGCAGGCAGCAGGGTTGCCGGGAACGGAGTCCTCCTCTGGCAAAAGTCCTCAGCCTTTTTAGCGCCTGTCCGTCAGGTGTGTGTGGTGGTGTGTGTGTGTGTGTGCGGAACCTGGGAGGAGAGGAAAGGCTTAGGGCCAGTGAGTTGTGGTGGAAATAATCGTAAAACAAGCTACAATTCCCTTCGCACCCATCTGTTCTTGCTCTCGGTTAAACAACCGGCGGAGAGCAGTCGGGGCCAAGGAAGGTGATTTACAGGCTACACTTCAGCAAAAAGGTGGTTTTGGTTTCAAATATGGGGGGAAAATCGGGGAGGGGGGACCCCGGGTGTGTGTGTGTGGGGGGGGGGCAAGGAAGCGCTCTCCGCCGATGGAAGAAGCCGTAGGAAAACCAAGTAGCCACAACAACAGCAGAGCGGTCCTGTTTGTGTTTTGCCATTTACTACCCCCGCCCCCGCCCCCCATTTTTCTGCGGCTGAGCCATTCCGCTTTCTGTCACTCGCTCCCTTCGCTCGTTATGTTTTTATTTTTGATGTTAGGTCTGAAATTTATATCCGGGCTGGGGTATCTTTTTTTTCTTCCCCCCCCCCCCACGTGGGACAAAGTTGTTATGGGGATGAATTGCAGGATGAAAAAAAAAAAAGCCTCCCGGTGCCTGCGGGTTGCTCTCCACTCAATCTTGGCATCTTTTTTTTCTGTGTTGCAAAGAACTCGGGGGGGGGGGTTGAGGGGGGGCGCGAGGCTGGTCCTGCCGGTCGAACCTCATCCTTGCAAAGGTTCGACTTTGGCCGTCGTAGTCCCAAAGTTGCTTTTTTGGTTTTTTTTTTGCCTTGAAGAGGTTTCGCTTCTCATCCGAGAAGCTTCTTCGGTTCTGACGGAACGCTGGAGGATGGAAGGATTTGTGTTCCTTGCAGTCATCTGGTCGTTAGTCCTCCTTCTGAGAATCGTTGAGGCCACTCGGAGGTTTGTCTGTGCTCTCGGGGGGAGGGGGGGTGGTCCTCCGAATAGTGCAAATGCAGGTGTCACGGTTCCGACTAAAGAGACAGATCAAAGAACAATCCGGCATTGTTTATTCTAAAAAGTCTGTAATAATGAGAACGAAGCGCCGGCACTCAGGGATGGATGCCAGAATCCGAATTCCCCTCCCTTCAGCACATGGTGTCAAACACAATTCCCTCCCTCAATTTAAACATCGTAAATCACATTCTCCAACTAGTTTAACACGGAGCCATTCCTTATCTTATTCCAAAAAACAACGTCCTCCCCCCAGCTCCATTTAATTCAAAAGCAAAACAGTTTAAAGCAGTGATGGCGAAGCTTTTAGAGACCGAGTGCCCAAACTGCAACCCCAAAACCACTTAGGTATTGTCGGGTGCCAGGTGGGCATGGCCCATTGGGTGGGCGTGGCCAATAGGGTGGGCATGGCCAATAGGGTGGGCGTGGCCCAGTGGGTGGGTGTGGCCAATAGGGTGGGCGTGGCCCAGTGGGTAGGTGTGGCCCAGTGGGTGGGTGTGGCCCATTGGGTGTGGCCAATAGGGTGGGCATGGCCCATTGGATGGGTGTGGCCAACAGGGTGGGCGTGGCCCAGTGGGTGGCCATGGCCCAGTGGGTGGGTGTGGCCAATAGGGTGGGTGTGGCCCAGTGGGTGGGCGTGGCTGCGGTGGTAACGGCAGACTGGGTGGGACTAAAAAGTTCCATCAATCAATTTCAACTTTGCGAGATCTTTTTTTTTTTTCCCCGCGAGAAGTTGAAATTGATTGATTGAACCTTCACACAGCGGCGGATGCCTAAACCAAAAAGGTTTCATAAAACCCAGCTGAAGGCCTCGGACGGGCGATGGGGCACGTGCCCACGGAGAGGGCTCTGCGTGCCACCTGTGGCACGCGTGCCGTAGGTTCGCCACCAGGGGTTTAAAGGGAAAGGCTGCCTCTTATATTGTCAAAGCAAAAACGTCCAATGTTGGCAGCGTTGACAGCAGGATGAAACACTTCAGCATTTCCAAGAAGGCTCCACCCCCACCCCCCACCCCCATTTGTACTACTTGGGTGACCCTGAGGGTGCCAATAAACCTCCGAGTGGCCTCAACGGCTCTCAGAAAGAGCGAGCAGAGGACTGCAAGGAATATAAATCTTCCTATCCTCCACTATTCAGTCAGAACTGAAGAAGCTTCTCGGATGGGAAGCGAAACCTCTTCAAGGAAAATGCCTTGGTAAGGCCACACTTGGAATACGGCATCCAGTTTTGGTCGCCACGATGTCAAAAAGATGTTGAGACTCTAGAAAGAGTGCAGAGAAGAGCAACAAAGATGATTAGGGGACTGGAGGCTAAAACATATCAGGAATGGTTGCTGGAATTGGGTATGTGTAGTAGTTTAATGAAGAGAAGGGTAAAGGGTGACATGATAGCGGCCTTCCAGTATCTCAGGGGCTGCCCGAAAGAAGAGGCAGTCAAGCTATTCTCCAAAGCCCCTGAAGGCAGGACAAGAAGCGATGGATGGAAACTAATCAAGGAGAGAAGCAACCTAGAACTAAGGAGAAACTTCTTGACCATTAGAACAATTAACCGGTGGAACTCCTTGCCTCCAGAAGCGGTGAATGCTCCAACACTGGAAGTTTTTAAGAAGAGACTGGACAGCCATTTGCCTGAAATGGTATAGGGTTTCCTGCCTGAGCGAGGGGTTGGACTAGAAGACCTCTGGGGTCCCTTCCAACTTTATTATTATTATTATTATTATTATTATTATTATTATTATTATTATTATTATTATTATTATTATTGTTGTTGTTGTTGTTGTTGTTGTTGTTGTTATTGTTATTGTTATTGTTATTGTTATTGTTATTGTTATTGTTATTGTTATTGTTATTAAATACAAAGCCTTTTGAAAAAGCAGCTTTGGGACAACTACGATCTGGGAGACTGAGAGTCTCCAGAGTCATTTTGCCATTGTACCTTTTAAATTTCGGCCTCTGATGGTTTGGGGGAGATGTTCACCCTCTTTGGGATCCGAGTTCCATTTCTCACTTCCCTTCCATCAGTTTATGCTTCGTTTTCGTTTTCCCCTCTCTGGATGATACATTAAAAAGCTTCACCCCCTCCCCACTTTTGCAAACCCCTTCCGTTTTGGTTTCATGGAATCCCAGGGTGTGGAAAGGATCTTGAAGGTCATCTAGCCCAACCCCCCTGCCCAGGACAGGTGATCTCATCCCATCTCAGACAAATGGCTGTCCAGTCTCTTCTTAAAAACCTCCAGGGATGGAGCAGCACCCGCGACTTCCGCAGGCAAGTCGTTCTATCAGTTAACTATTCCAACTGTCAGGAAATTTCTCCTCAGTGAGGTTAACAATAACAATAATAGAGTTGGAAGGGACCTTGGAGGTCATCTACTCCACCCCCCTGCTCAGGCAGGAAACCCTATACCATTTCAGACAAAGGGCTGTCCGGTCTCT
Organism: Vipera latastei; assembly: GCA_024294585.1. Classification (NCBI taxonomy): domain Eukaryota; kingdom Metazoa; phylum Chordata; class Lepidosauria; order Squamata; family Viperidae; genus Vipera; species Vipera latastei. The sequence continues at coordinate 368,952,461 of CM044354.1, forward strand.
TCTTAAAGACTTCCAGTGTTGGAGCATTCACCGCTTCTGGAGGCAAGGAGTTCCACTGGTTAGTTGTTCTAACTGTCAGGAATAATAATAATAAATAGTTGGAAGGGATCTTGGAGGTCATCTAGTCCAACCCCCTGCTCAGGCAGGAAACCCTATGCCATTACAGACAAATGGCTGTCCAGTCTCTTCTTAAAAACTTCCAGTGTTGGAGCATTCACCACTTCTGGAGGCAGGTTGTTCCACTGGTTAATTGTTCTCACTGTCAGGAAGTTTCTCCTTTGTTCTAGGTTGCTTCTCTCCTTGATGAGTTTCCATCTGTTGCTTCTTGTCCTGCCTTCAGGTGCTTTGCAGAATAGCTTGACTGCCTCTTCTTTGGGGCAGCCCCTGAGATACTGGAAGACTGCCATCATGATACCCCTGGTCCTTCTCTTCATTAAACTGGACATACCCAAGTCTTGCAAGCGTTCTTCATATGTTTTAGCCTCCAGCCCCCTAATGTTTAAAACGGGTGGACCTGAACTCACAGCACTGAGCATCAGAGCTCTGGAGAGTCCTCTCCAAGGAGAATATCTCCAGATGGATTAAAGAGGCCTCCGGAAGACCTCACTGGCTTCCTCTCCTGGGGACCTCTAAGGTGTCACCCAACTCACCAATTCCAGTCTGATTCACACATTCACACCCACCAAGACACACAGAGCCATTTGGGTGTCTCAAAGCTGCAATCCCAGACGTCTGAATTTGGGAGTGAGGTCCTCTTAACACGGGAGAGCCTAAATTGGGCTTATCTATTTAGCCCCTGCAGGGTCAGTTCTGGGGTGCAGAAGGCAAGATTGAGGGGGGGGGGATTTTCCGAGAACAGGAATCTGGAGCCGTGTCAAGAACCCCGGGCCAGAGAGCAGGGGTGTCCAAGCTTGGCTACTTTAAGGGCTGTGGCTGGGGAATTCTGGGACTTGAAGTCCACAGGTCTTAAAGGGGCCAAGGTTGGAGACCTGGCTGAGGAATTCTGGGAGTTGAAGTCCACAAGTTTTAAAGGGACCAAGCTTGGAGACCTGGCTGGGGAATTCTGGGAGTTGAAGTCCACAGGTCTTAAAGGGGCCAAGGTTGGAGACCTGGCTGGGGAATTCTGGGAGTTGAAGTCCACAGGTCTTAAAGGGGCCAAGGTTGGAGACCTGGCTGAGGAATTCTGGGAGTTGAAGTCCACAAGTTTTAAAGGGACCAAGCTTGGAGACCTGGCTGGGGAATTCTGGGAGTTGAAGTCCACAGGTCTTAAAGGGGCCAAGGTTGGAGACCTGGCTGGGGAATTCTGGGAGTTGAAGTCCACAGGTCTTAAAGGGGCCAAGGTTGGAGACCTGGCTGAGGAATTCTGGGAGTTGAAGTCCACAAGTTTTAAAGGGACCAAGCTTGGAGACCTGGCTGGGGAATTCTGGGAGTTGAAGTCCACAGGTCTTAAAGGGGCCAAGGTTGGAGACCTGGCTGGGGAATTCTGGGAGTTGAAGTCCACAGGTCTTAAAGGGGCCAAGGTTGGAGACCTGGCTGGGGAATTCTGGGAGTTGAAGTCCACAGGTCTTAAAGGGGCCAAGGTTGGAGACCTGGCTGGGGAATTCTGGGAGTTGAAGTCCACAGGTCTTAAAGGGGCCAAGGTTGCAGACCTGGCTGAGGAATTCTGGGAGTTGAAGTCCACAGGTCTTAAAGGGGCCAAGGTTGGAGACCTGGCTGGGGAATTCTGGGAGTTGAAGTCCACAGGTCTTAAAGGGGCCAAGGTTGCAGACCTGGCTGGGGAATTCTGGGAGTTGAAGTCCACAGGTCTTAAAGGGGCCAAGGTTGGAGACCTGGCTGAGGAATTCTGGGAGTTGAAGTCCACAAGTCTTAAAGGGCCCAAGGTTGGAGACCTGGCTGAGGATTTCTGGGAGTTGAAGTCCACAGGTCTTAAAGGGGCCAAGGTTGCAGACCTGGCTGGGGAATTCTGGGAGTTGAAGTCCACAGGTCTTAAAGGGGCCAAGGTTGGAGACCTGGCTGGGGAATTCTGGGAGTTGAAGTCCACAGGTCTTAAAGGGCCCAAGCTTGTTCTAAAGGAAGGTACATTTCAAAATAATAATAATAATAATAATAAAGTGGGGGGGGAGCGCAAGCCAGGCATTCGCCCTCTGAAGCTGAATTTCTGTAAAGCGCTACGCACGCACAGTGGAGATAAAAGTCTCTGTCAAACTTTGATGGATTCCAGTCTGACAACCCAGCTCTGAGGGCAGTTTATGGTTGATATATTTAAAACCATAAAAAGAGGGAAAGAAATCCGTCATTTGGAGGGAAAATAACCCCGGTAAAAACCTACATATTTATTTATACTCCATCGCATTCAGCACTGAAGTCTGGAAAGAACCGCTGGGGAAAGGTGGGCAGTTACTGAATAAATTTCTGAATAAAGCAGGTAAAGGCAGGTGCCATGGGAGGGGAAGCGGGCAGGTGCCCAGCCTCACGGGGCAGGCCGCCCAATGACCTCCAGGGAGACCGTCCTTCCCCCCCCCCCCCCCGTTGTCGGTGCGGTTCTTCTCCTGAGCACCTTTTCCACCACCGGAAGGTCATTTGAAGGTGTGGGGAGCCTCATCGGTGTAGGAGGCTCAGGAGTGAACCCCCCCCCCCGTGTGTGTGTGTGTGTGTGTGTGAAGAGAGGGAAAAGAGGGAGGGAGGATGGGTGAAGTCAGACAGGAAGAAAATAAGGGGGGGAAGGAAGGAATGGAGGGAGGGAGGGAAGGAAGGCAGAGGGAAGGGCGACAGGAAGAAAATAAGGGAGGGAAGGAAGGTGGATGGAAGGGAGGGAGGGAGGGAAGGGAGTGACAAGAAGGAAGGAAGGTGGAAGCGAGGGAGGGAGGGAGGGAAGGAAGGAAGGAAGATGGCAGGGAGGGAGGTAAGGAAGGAAGAAAGGGAGGGAGGAAGGAAGGAGGGGAGGGGAGGGAGGGAGGGGAGGGAGGAAAGGAAGGAAGGAAGACAGGCAGGAAGGAAGATGGCAGGGAGGGAGGTAAGGATGGAAAATAGGAAGGGAGGGAGGAAGGAGAGAGGGAGGAAGGAAGGAAGGAAGGAGGAAGGAAGGAAGGAAGGAAGGAAGGAAGGAGGGAGGGAGGGAGGGAGGAAGGAAGGAGGGAGGGAGGAAGGAAGGAAGGAAGGAAGGAGGGAGGGAGGGAGGAAGGAGGAAGGAAGGAAGGAGGGAGGGAGGGAAGGAGAGAGGAAGGAAGGAAGGAAGGAAGGAGAGAGGAAGGAAGGAAGGAAGGAAGGAAAGGGGGACAGAATACTGCTGGAAACTCTCCTCCGTCTGATCTGCTCCTATTCCTGGCTCGGGGGAAAGGGGGGGAGGGGGAGGCGGAACAAAGCCCTCCCCCCAATCTGTTGCTGATCCGCCCCAACAAACCCCCGGCGGGGGGGCAGCAGCGCTTTCTCTGCCCGCCTGGATCTGTTTTTCCTGGGTTTGGGGAGGGGGCTGATGTGCCCTAGATTTCCCCTCTTCCCGGCTCCCCCGGCCTCGCCAAGCCCTCGTTCCTTCCTATTTTGCAATCAGGCCCTCTTGGCAGAGCCACCGCTTCCCCTTCCTTTGTCTCCCCCCCCCCCCAAGCCCCCCACCCCTTCATTAGGAGTCTGCAAGCAGAGCGGGCTTCCGCGGGCAGAGAGAGATTGCGACTGATTAGACCTATTTGAATATCACGAGATTAAAAAGTTCCATTTTTGCCGACCAAAACGCCCAGCTTCCCCTGCCCACTCAGCCCCCCCCACCCCCCACCCCCCACGCCACTCCCTAAATTGCTTTATTATTGCGTTAAACATTGACGGGGCAGCCGAGGATTAAAGGCGTTGCATTCTGATGGGGAAGGGGCTTCGAGTTGGAATTGGAGACCCCGGCTCTTTCCAAATAGGGGAGGGGGGCGGCACAGAGGGTGGCAGCCAGGACGACCCGTTTGGCTGACTCCCCCCCCCCTTGATCCATGGGGGAAGGGCTGCTTACTGGACAGTCACTTGTCTGAGATGGTACAGGCTCTCTTACCTGAGTGGGGGGCTGGACTAGAAGACCTCCAAGGGCCCTTCCAGCTTTATTCTATTCTATTCTATTCTATTCTATTCTATTCTATTCTATTTCTATTCTATTCTATTCTATTCTATTCTATTCTATTCCTTATTCTGATTCTGATTCTGATTCTATTCTATTCTATTCCCATAATTCTCTATTCTATTCTATTCTATTCTATTCTGTTCTGTTCTGTTCTGTTCTGTTCTGTTCTGTTCTGTTCTGTTCTATTTCTATTCTATTCTATAATATCCTATCCTATCCTATCCTATCCTATCCTATTCCATTCCATTCCATATTCTATTCTATTCTATTCTATTCTATTCTATTCTATTCTATTCTATTCTATTCTATTCTATTCTATTCTATTCTAATCTATTCTATTCCTTATTCTGATTCTGATTCTGATTCTATTCTATTCTATTCCCATAATTCTCTATTCTATTCTATTCTATTCTATTCTATTCTATTCTGTTCTGTTCTGTTCTGTTCTGTTCTGTTCTGTTCTGTTCTGTTCTGTTCTATTCTATAATATCCTATCCTATCCTATCCTATCCTATTCCATTCCATTCCATTCCATATTCTATTCTATTCTATTCTATTATTCTATTCTATTCTATTCTATTCTATTCTATTCTATTCCCCCCACTTCCCCCACTTGACTGGATGGGCTACTTCTGTCCTTGCTCGTTGCAATCTTGAGTCTGGCCTCTGATTTATTGGCAAGCCTTTCTATCCCACGTTTTTTTGGGGGGGGCGTGAGGGTCCACTGGGGCCAGGCAACACCAGAGACTCAACCGGATGCTCCGATCGAAGATCCGAAGGACAAATTGGATGAAGAGTTACGAGGCTGGTGATTCATTGTGCTTCTCTGGCTCTTGCCAGGCAAATGGATTAAGTCGAGTAGTAAATCTGTTGTAGTTTTACTAAAACATCCTTTTGGTTTCGTTTGGGGTGTTTAGAGCAAAGAGAGGGAGTCCGGGGCTCCAAGGAGGGGCAAAAAAGTCAAGATGGCTGCTATTCATACAGGCAGTCCTTGACTTACCACTGTTCACTTAGTCAGCGTTCAAAGTTACAACGGCACTGAAAAAGGTGACCTGTGATCATTTTTTTCACAGTTAGGGACCTTTGTAGCATCCCCAAGGTCACCAGATCGAAATCCGGACCCAATTGATTCATACTTACGACGGTCACCGTGTGCCAAGGTCACGTGACTCCCCTGCGGCGACTCCCTTAACGAATGTGGCAAGAAAGGCCGTAAAACGGGGCAATGCTCCGTGAGAACAAGAATCTCGCTTAACAACAGAAATGTTTTTGGGTTCAATTGTGGTCGTAAGCCGAGGACTACCTGAACACTCTTGCAGTTCTGCCCTTTTGTTGCCCATGCCAAGAAAAAATCTGGTTGGAGGGTCAATGATTCATTTGCCATCTTGATTTTCTTCACACAACCCCTTCCCACAGATACCCCCCCCCCCTAAGAAGGTCTAAGGAGAAACTAAGGAGAAATTTCCTGACAGTCAGAACAATTAAACCAGTGGAACTCCTTGCCTCCAGAAGCTGTGAATGCTCCAACACCAGAAGTTTTCAAGAAGAGACTGGACAGCCATTTGTCTGAAATGGGATAGGGTTTCCTGCCTGAGCAGGGGGTTGGACTAGATGACCTCCAGGGTCCCTTGCAACTATTATTATTGTTGTTGTTGTTATTATTATTATTGATCATGGCACAGTCAGCCAGATGTTCAGACTGGATTTGGCGTTTTTGTCTACCTATCGAGTCCTTCCCAAGGACCTGGGATAGGCAGATGTGGATGTTGGATGGTATTACAGATCTTGTGGCAGGATGGAAGCAGTTCCTAGTAAGGCCGCCTTTTGCAATTGACTGATGGCGAATTTGTCAATGCCGATGACGGTGCTCAAGTGGTGCTCCAGTTGTTTTGGGGTTGCACCCAAGGCGCCTATGACTATTGGTGCCACCCTTGCTTGCCTTTGCCACAGTCGTTCTATTTATAACAACAACAACAACAATTATAAACCTTGTCCTCCTCAAGAGGAAGTTTCTTCCTTGCTTGTGGATTTGGGGGTGGGATTCCTCCTTGTTTGATTTAAAATCCTGGCCTTTCTGTGTACCGGTAGTCCTTGATTTACAACAGTCCATTTAGTGACTGTTCAAAGTTGGAACAGCGCTGAAAAAAAGTGACTTACGGCCATGTTTTCCACACCGTCGCAGCATCCCCCTGGGTCAGGCGGTCGAAATCCACAGGCTTGGCAACTGACTCGTACTGATGACAGTTGCAGCGTCCCGGCATCCTGCAATCCCCCTTTGGCAACCCTCCTGACGAGCAAAGTCAGAAGGTGGGGAAGCCACATTCGTTTAACGACCACATGACTCACTTAACGACCGCGGGGACTCACGTAACAACAGCGGCAAGAAAGGTTGTAAAATGGGGCAAAAATTCGCTTCTCGACTGCCTTGCTTAGCAGCAGTTATTCTGGACTCGATTTTCATCGTAAGTCAAGGACCACCGGTTATGGGGCAGGGTGGAAGGGCAAGGTCTTCAGACCCCTTGAGATCCAGGAGGGCAAAATGGGCCCGTTTGCTGAAAAGGGAATTTAAAAAATAAAACAGACAGCTCTCGTGGTGAAGGTAAAATCCATGAAGCCACAAAGTGTATCAGGTCATCCCAAATCCCACTTTGCAGATTTCACCGGTGCCCAAAGAGGCCTTTTCTCTTTCCAGGCTTGAAATGCAGTCTGGGATTTTGCATAATTTGCTAAACTAGGCTAATATGGAGTGTGTGTGTATGTGTGTGTGTGTGTGATCTATGCTCCTGTCCAGAGTGGCTTCCCTGCCTTCATCTAAGCATGAGCCTCATCGCCCTCTTAAGCAGAGGCTTCCTGCCTTCTTCCCCCCCCCCCCGGTCTTTTTTTACTCGCCGTGTATACATCCGAAGTAGATTCTGTTGTTTCTCTGGGCCGTATATGTGTGTGTGTATGTGGGTATGTGCATAATTTTGGTCATGTTTATGTAGTGTATATTGGAGGTGGTTACCCTTTGAGAGCTGAAGGCAACGAAATTTCATTTTAGCGTATGCTGATCAGCGTACATTTAAAGTGTCAAAAAGTCCTATTCTATTTCTATTCTATTCTATTCTATTCTATTCTATTCTATTCTATTCTATTCTATTCTATTCTATTCTATTCTATTCTATTCTATTCTATATTTTCTATTCTATTCTATTCTATTCTATTCTATTCTATTCTATTCTATTCTATTCTATTCTATTCTATTCCATATTTCTATTCTATTCTATTCTATTCTATTCTATTCTATTCTATTCTATTCTATTCTATTCTATTCTATTCTATTCTATTCTATTCTTTGTTCCTACATTCTATTCTATTCTATTCTATTCTATTCTATTCTATTCTATTCTATTCTATTCTATTCTATTCTATATTTTCTATTCTATTCTATTCTATTCTATTCTATTCTATTCTATTCTATTCTATTCTATTCTATTCTATTCCATATTTCTATTCTATTCTATTCTATTCTATTCTATTCTATTCTATTCTATTCTATTCTATTCTATTCTATTCTATTCTATTCTATTCTATTCTATTCTATTCTATTCTATTCTATTCTATTCTATTCTATTCCATTCCATTCCATTCCATTCCATTCCATTCCATTCTTTAAATCTCCTGTATGCCAACCTGATCAAAGTCTTCCAACAGGTTACTAAAGCTAAAACTTCAAACACTTTTACTTGGTAAATCAGTTCCTCCCCCACAGACCTGAATGGCCATCTGGGTTTCAATTAACGATGTATATTTTAAATAAACAACTTACTCCTCCACTTCTGATGCTCAAAAAGAAATGTCCAAAAGTCAGCTTGGAGCAGTTTCACTGTGAGGTCTTTTGAGCGCCATCTGCTTGGGACAAAAAATGTCTCAGCGCTTATTGTTTGGTATCTTCCACTCTTGGTGGGTGGCTAAAATTTCAATCTAAAGTTCTTGTTGTCGTTGTTGTTTTTAAAGTGTCACAAAAACGAGTTGAGCCACAGGAGCCGGTTTCTCGAAGCTGCTGCGGTCCATTAGCTGGATTAAATACAGGTAAATATGTAGAATATAAGTACATTATATAAATAACAATATTTCTTCTTTATCGGTAGTCAAGATCCATTCCTCACTGTGAATCCTTCCCTGTTCATTAATATTACCTAAAGGTTGTCCTCAACTTATGACAAATTTCTGTTCTTAAGTGAGACATTGGTTAAGTGAACTTTGCCCCATGCTACGGCCTTCCTTGCCACAGTCATTAAGCAAATCACGGCCATTGTTAGGTTCGCAACACGGTTGTTAAGCGAATCTGGCCTCCCACATTAACTTTAATAATAATAACAATAATAAAGTTGGAAGGGACCTTGGAGGTCATCTAGTCCAACCCCCTGCTCAGGCAGGAAACCCTATATGATTTCTGACAAATGGCTGTCCAGTCTCTTCTTAAAAACGTCCAGTATTGGAGCATTCACAACTTCTGGAGGCAGGTGGTTCCACTGGTTAATTGTCCTCACTATCAGGAAGTTTCTCCTTAGTTCCAGGTTGCTTCTCTCCTGGATTAGTTTCCACCCGTTGCTTCTTGTCCTGCCTTCAGGCACTTTGGAGAATAGCTTGACTCCCTCTTCTTTGGGGCAGCCCCTGAGATACTGGAAGGCTGCTATCCTGTCCCCCCTGGTCCTTCTCGTCATTAAACTGGACATACCCAATTCCAGCAGTGGTTCCTTATAAGTTTTAGCCTCCAGTTCCCTGATCATCTTTGTTGCTCTTCTCTGTACTCTTTCTAGAGTCTCAACATCTTTTCTACATTGTGGTGACCAAAACTGGATGCAGTATTCCAGGTGTGGCCTCACCAAGGCCTTGTAAAGTGGTATTAACACTTCACGTGATCTGGATTCTATCCCTCTGTTGATGCAGCCTAGCACTGTGTTGGCTTTTTTGGCAGTTGCAGCACACGGCTGGCTTGTATTGTCCACTAGGACTCCAAGGTCCATCTTACAGTTGCTCCTATTGAGGAAGGTACCACCTATACTATACCTCTACATTTGTTTTTTCTTGCCTAAATGTAGAACTTGACTTAACACCTGTGGCAAGAAAATGGGGCAAAAACTCACCTAACCGATGTCTCGCTTAGCAGCAGAAATTGTGGGCTGACCTGTGATTGTAAATCAAGGATTACCTGTATGTCAAGTTGAGAAACATGGGGCTGTTTAAGGACGGTCCATCGTAGCTTGAACGTCCTGGAATTTTTTTTAAAAAAAAATCTTAGCAACCTCCAAGCCGAAGGAGTTGTACGTCAGCCAAGATTAACCCCGCTCAGTGAGGAAGGCGAGTTGCCTCTTTGCACAGCGAAATTAGGAACTCCGAGCTAATCAGTTCAGTCATCATAAGATGCTCGGTAAGATGATGTGGAATGAATCCCTGGGTGTACATTAACCATCTTGGAGAGAGGAAAATGTTATCCTTACGGTCAACTCTTCATCCCCAGAAGCTGTCTGTGCCAATACCGCCGTCCACGTAGCTGGAGTAAGTTACGCTGCCCAGCAATGTGGTTTGGAAGACCGGTGGACAGATTTTCTTTCTTTCTTTCTTTCTTTCTTTCTTTCTTTCTTTCTTTCTTTCTTTCTTTCTTTCTTTCTTTCTTTCTTTCTTTCTTTCTGTTTTATTGATTGATTCCATTCAATTCTCAGCACTGGGAGGCTTGCCATTCCGAAATCCTAAAACATCCCTTGCGTGAAATGCTATAGGGTCTCCTGCTTGAGTAGGGGGCTGGACTAGAAGACCTCTAAGGTCCCTTCCAGCTCTATTCTATTCTATTCTATTCTATTCTATTCTATTCTATTCTATTCTATTCTATTCTATTCTATTCTATTCTATTCTATTCTGTTTTTCTACTCTACTCTACTCTACTCTACTCTACTCTACTCTACTCTACTCTACTCTACTCTATTCCTTATTCCTTATTCCTTATTCCTTATTCCTTATTCCTTATTCCTTATTCCTATTCTATTCTGTTCTGTTCTATTCTATTCTATTCTATTCTATTCTATTCTATTCTATTCTATTCTATTCTATTCTATTCTATTCCATGTTTTCTACTCTACTCTACTCTATTCCTTATTCCTTATTCCTTATTCCTTATTCCTTATTCCTTATTCCTTATTCTATTCTGTTCTGTTCTATTCTATTCTATTCTATTCTACTCTATTCTATTCTATTCTATTCTATTCTATTCTATTCTATTCTATTCTATTCCATGTTTTCTACTCTACTCTACTCTACTCTACTCTACTCTACTCTACTCTACTCTACTCTACTCTACTCTATTCCTTTATTCCCTATTCTATTCTATTCTATTCTATTCTATTCTATATTCAACAATATTGCTTTGGAGAAGAGGTGGCCCCATCCTTGTAGGAACCCCTCAAATATTGGATGGCTGCTCTCATGTCACCCCTAGTCCTTCTTTTCAAACTGCTCTTCATATGTTTTAGCCTCCCCGCCCCCCTAAATTTATTTCATCGTAAATAAATACAAGCAACAGCTGTGATGATTAATCATGTAGCAGTAAAGACAAGGAACGGGGCCCTGAAAGCCTTCTAAGCCTGGGTACCTAGCCAAGGTTTTAGAACATTTGTTGGTTTATAATATAAAATTTGTAGGACCTCCATGTTACCTGGACGGCTTTACCTGGAGGTTAAAAACTATACTGTATAAGCTAAAAACATAAATAAGTTAACACAAAATCCCATCATTACCTACAAAAGACTAACAGCGTTGGAGCCCGACACGCCTATGTCCCATCTCTCCGTGCACAAATACACACAGACACAACATGTGCACTCAGGTTGGTGAAACTAACCTGTTTCAAACAGACTTCGAAGGCCGAATCAGCCCTGTCTGAATCAAGGGCTGGGCAATTATAGCTAGTCCTTGTCTTAACAGCGGTTCATTTAATGACTGTTCAAAGTTACAACGGCACTGGATAAAAGGGACACAACGGCACACATTAAAAATGGAACTGAGTTGCTTGCTCTCAAAGGGTCCACACATACATAACCCACTTTTAAAACATACTATCTACAACAGACATGTCAAACACAAGGCCCGGGGGCCAGATCCGGCCCGCGAAGTGGTTTCATGCGGCCCGCGAAGCCCATCCTGGAAACAGTGAGGGAACGGCCCCCACTGCCTTGGCCCTGGCTCAGAGACCCTCCTTCTGCCAGAGACCCTCAGATCTGTCCCACTCCTGCCCAGGCCCCCATAGGCACCCTTGATGCCAACGATGTAGAGCTGGCCACGCCCACCCAGTAGGCCATACGCACTCTAGCCACGCCCCACCCAGTAGGCCACGCCCACCCAGGCCACACCCACCCGCCCCCCTGAGGGCAACCGCAATGCTGATGCGGCCCTCAATGAAATTGAGTTTGACACCCTTGATCTACAACATATGTATAGACCTACACCCTTACATATAAGTAACATATAAATATTAATCGCTATCCATCTTGAATACATAACGGAAGGAGGAACCTTGAGAGTTCACAAGGTTAATGCTGTACAGGACAAAACTGTGACTGAATCTGGGTGTTCTGCTTCGGATGCCACGGAGCCCCCCTCCTCCCAGAAGGGAACAAGGAAAAGAGGGTGTGAAGAGGGTGTGTAGTGTCCCAGACAATCTTGTGGACCCTACTCAAGCAACGCTTCTGTGCCATGTCCTGGATGGGAGGGAGGGAACTGCCAAGGATCTTTTCGGCCGTCCTCACCACTCTCTGCACCGCCTTCCTGTCTGAAGCAGGGATGCTTCCACACCAGACTGTGATGCCGTACGACAGGATGCTCTCGATCGTTCCCCTGCAGAAAGTGGTCAGGACAGGGGAAGGAAGATGTGCTTTTCTTATGTGACGCAGAAAATGCAGGCGCTGCTGTGCCCGCTTCACCAGTTTCTCGCTGTTGAGCGACCAAGCCAGCCTACTCGTTAGCTGCACACCCAGGAATTTGATGCTGGTAACCACCTCCACGGGTGAATCATTAATGCACAGAGAAGTGTGGCTGTGCCTGCCACGATTTTCTGAAATCGGCAATCACCTCTTTGGTTTTTCCTGGTATTTAAAACTAGGCTGTTTTCCTGACACCACTTCACCAACCCCTCAACCTTCTTGCGGTAAGCACCCTCATTGTCGTCATGAAATTGAAAAAACAAAGTGGAAATGATTCAGGTGGGTTGGACAGGAACAGCCAAAGGACCAGGTGTGGCCCAGGGCTTATAAAATGCCCACGTCTGGTTTGAACAACGCATAGGTTGAATCTGGCCCTTGAATTCCCTTAGGTAAGGTGTGAACGTGGCCTTGACGGAATCTGAATTCTTGCAGTGAGCGCATGGCTTATCCTGGAATTCTCCTGGGTACAAATCCCCGCCCTCCCAGAGTAGGGCAACGGATGCCTAGCGGACTTTGCCAACTCCGCAGGGGAAGCATCAGGCAGTCGGATCCATCTCTCCCCTTCATTCCGAGGCTTGGGAGGTAGCCACATTAATTTTCACCTAGTGCTCAGAAGCACAGGGTGCCAGTGGTGGCCTGAGCAAAGCTCCAGCGAGGCGGTGGAGAAATGACACATCTCGTCAACAGGCAGACTGCAAAAAAAGAAAGAAAGAAAGAAAGAAAGAAAGAAGGAAGGAAAGGAAGGAAGGAAGGAAGGAAGGAAGGAAGGAAGGAAGGAAAGAAAGAAAAAAAAGCAGAGATTATAAACCCTCTGCTTTTTGAGAGTGGGATACTCCTGGTGGGAACAGATCTTTTTTCTTGCCACCTCCCTCTCTCATGCGCCCCTCTGAGTCTCCCCCCCCCCGCTATGCAGGAGAGCCGTTGGCTTTGAACTCTGACTTGATGATAATTAAGTTCCTTCTCTTCCTCTCTCCCCCCCCCCCTCCCTCCCTCCCCTCCCCTACCCCCTCCCACTTCTGCTGTGAGCACAGTGTGATGCTGAGGCAGCTGGCTGCAACCTTGGCATTTATTGAGTGCAAAGTAATAATTTATCGTCGTTGGTATGCTCCAAAGCCATCTTCATTATCCCGCAGATCCAAAAAGGCCCGGAGAATAGATGGGAGTCTTTAAATGGGCGTGGGGGATTTTTTGTGGTTTTTTTGTGAGGAGGGGTAGGGCAGGCTGGAAAGATGGTGGTGCATAGTGAGGTCCAGGGTCCAAGTCTCGGCAGCCAAGCCCTCCTCCCCTCCCCTTCGCAGATCTCTCCCCCCACCCACCCCACCCCTTCCCAGCTCCAACTTATAAAGAGGCTCTGTTAGTCCGTCAGCGTCTCACTTGTGCACAATTCTCCAATGTGGGGCTGTTGTGGGACCGTAGGCGGGAGATGAGAACACAACTTCGTACATGCTCGTGCCTGCCTTTTTTTATTATTATTTTTTTTGAACAGGGACAAAGAGCCGCTCCGTTTTTTCCTGCGGGAGCTCCCCAAAGAGCTCCTTCTTCTTCCTCTCCTGTTCTCACACAAACACACACACACACACACACACACACACACACACACCAGCCTGTCTCTCCCCCCACCCCGAAAGAGCGACCGCCTGGAAGGATCGCCAGACGGCCGTAGAGATTTGGCAGGCGCTCTATTCGAAGCTTTACGGTAGGGAGCTGTTCTTCAGCACCAGACGCCCGGCCATCCCCGGCGCAGACGCTAGGCGCTGTCCGCGGTGCTGAACGGGAGCCGCTTTCGCCGGCGGAACCTCGCGGCTGGGCTGGAGACCCCCCCATTCCCTGCTCGTCTGGAAGCGCCAACCCAGGTCGAGCCGAGCGCGGCCGCTTTGCCCTGAAAACCGGCAGGCAGCGGCTGGGAGACCGGCCAGGTTCGGGGGCGCTGCTCCGGGCCCCCTCCCTCCCGTTCCCCACCCACCCCCCCCCCCCGGCATGAGCTGCTTTCGGGAGCGCCGCGCCGGCGGGGACAGCCTCCCCCTGCCCCAATCCCGCCGTCTTCACCGCCACAGACGCCGCCAGGCAATGAAGGCGCTTCTGGCGTTCTGCCTCCTCTCCGCTGCCTTCGCCGGGGCCCAGGCGCAAGGTAGGCACCGCGGGCAGGGGAGGGACCCGCTCGGCCTCTGGCTGTTAGGGGGGAAGGGGATCCGGTGGGGGTGGGGGGTGAGGACTGAAGGAAGTGGGGGGTGGGGGGCGGGAGGGAAAGAGAAAGAGGGAGAGAGAGAGGAAAGGGCAAAAGAGCTGCCTTCCCCATTTGGTACCGTCAATCGCGGCTGCTCCTGGCTCCCCAACACCTCCATCACTAGCCAGGGCCCCCCCTCCAGGTGTGGGTTAGTTAGGGCATCCCCCAGCTGCTGCGGGTGAGAAGTGACGAGGAGGTCATTTTAAAACTCCCTCTCTCTCTCTCTCTCTCTCTCTCTCTCTCTCCTCTCTCTCTCTCTCTCTCTCTCTCCTCCTTCTCTCTCTCTCTCTCTCTCTCTCTCTCTCTCTCTCTCTCTTTCTTTCTTTCTTTCTCACGGCTCTTCCGCCGTAGCTTTTCCTCCGGCTCAAAACCCTTTCGCCACGCAATTTGCCCTCTCTCGCTCCATCTCCCTCGCCCAGAAGCTGTCAGCCAAGCGCCAGGCAGGAGCTTTCGCCAGCCGAGCCGAGGTGGGCTCCTGGCAACGGCGGCGGTGGGCGAGGAGGGAGCTGCGTGGCGCGTCCTTCCAAAGCTGCCCCTTTCCTTCCCCCAAGGACAGAGTGGCTTGCCAGGCTAGCGGGGCCAGCAAGGGACCCCCTCGTGGGACCAAACTTCTCCAAGTTTGTGTCGCCAGGACTTCTTTTTTAGGGGAGGAGGAGGAGGAGGAGAGGCAGAACCCAGCGGGAGACCCCCCCTTCGGAAGCCACAGGTGCCCGGGTGGCCCCACCCTCCTTCCACGGATATGGTCCCAGCTCTCCTTGAGAACGAATCCCGTCTCAGTTTCGCCCAGCACCAGATGGGTCGCTATTTAAAACCCGGGTTCACGCCTTGGATATTTCACCGTTCCCACAGAAAAACAAGGATAGTTTAGGAGCTGGAGGGCGGGGGGGGGGGAGCGAGAGAACACAGTTGGGAAGCCCAGGTTCTGTTTTTGTGGTGGGGGGGGGGGGAAAGCGAAGGAGACGGTCTTTTGTTGAAATTCTCTGTGTATTTTGAGTGGCTGTGTTTATCGCGTTCACCGGAAACCCTGTGGTTGGGATTCGTCTCCCATTAACTTAGTTTACAAATCAGCACCCAAGTGACAAATAAATAATGGGGGGGTGGAGAGAGAGAGGGGGGGGGGGAGGAGGAGGGAGAGGGAGAGGGAGAGAGAAATGTTTCTGCAATCTGCATTTTGGGTTGCTCAGGAGGAAGATCCAACTCCCCAGACCCAAGCAGAATTCAGGGAGATTTAGAAATGGTTTTTTGACAGTGAGTGACAGGTAAGGGCTCCTTGGTTAACAGGTACAAAGCCTCCCTGTCATTAATTGGCAAGGGAGGAACACAGCTGGATTTACTTCTGAGTAAACACATCAAGATTGAGTTGCCTGTGGCTCACAACAGGCGCCTCTTTGAGGGAACAGCATCTGTTGTGAGGTGGTTGATAAGACGGGAAGGCAAGCTAAGCGAAGGTTAAAAAGATAATAAAGCCTTTGGTTGGGTGGCCTTTTTAAAAGACACCCCAGGTATCAATCCCCAGACTGTGTAAATTGTTACCTTCTCAATCACTGCAGTCCTGTGAAGGTGTCCGGGAGGGGGATGGATTTTGTCTCTGTCGCACACATTGTGCTTGCGTTCTCACGACACCACATAACCTGATCAGACAAAGACACAAAAGACTTTGCACAACCTGCCAAGCTGGGCTGGAGTTAATCCTGGTTAAGGTTTATTTATTTATTTATTTTTGTGGCTTAAGAGGATGCAGGAATGCAGTCGGTTCAACTTTTTTTGTGTAAATCCAGAAAAGCGTCTTAATTTAGCTACCAGGTCAAGTGTCCTGCAGAAGGGGCAGTCAATACGTTGCAAAGGTTAATAGCTTTCCCATCGACACATCAGGAGAAAAGCCGTGTTTCTGATTTATCGCCACGTATCATTGAAATAATGTATTTTCTCAAGAGACTGTGGTCATTGAAATCACCAACTCTGGAGTGTCTTTGTGCAACGTTTAATCCTCCTGCAAAAAAAAATAAATAAATTGCTGATCCTTACTCTTTAAAAAAAAAACACATTAGGTAACTCGGATTAGAGAGATGCTCGTGAAGGCTAAATGTGCCGTCTGGGAAATGGAATTCATGCCCACCACAATTCCTAAATAGCAGCCTTCAAAAAAGGTTTGGTTGCGCAGTTGCTTAAGAGCTCTAGATTCCGAGGGATTTAGCTGAGATTAATCCAGGGTTTTCCCTTCCCTGAGCTGGGTGCTCGTTCAGACTTGATCTGTTTTCTAGAAATACGAGAGCTGTGGCTCCTGGGTCACTTTCGTTAATTGCTCAAAACGTCGTCGGCCTGTTTTGGCATTGCATTAACCAACAAAAGTCACCAATAAACCCCTGCTGGGAAAATCCATCGCCATTTGGGGCTCACAATTATCTGCCGGGACAGCAAAAGGATCTTGAATGCTGCAGGAGAGGGATCCTTAAGAAGGTCGGCCTTCAGCAAAGATTCAGTTCAAGAGCCTCCTTCCTTCCTTCCTTCCTTCCTTCCTTCCTTCCTTCCTTCCTTCCTTCTTTCCTTCCTTCCTTCCTTCCTTCCTTCCTTCCTTCCTTCCTTCCTTCCTCCCTTCCTTCCTTCCTCCCTCCCTTCCTCCCTCCCTTCCTTCCTTCCTTCCTCCCTCCCTCCCTTCCTCCCTTCCTTCCTTCCTTCCTCCCTTCTTTCCTTCCTCCCTCCCTTCCTTCCTTCCTCCCTCCCTTCCTTCCTTCCTTCCTTCCTTCCTTCCTTCCTTCCTTCCTCCCCTCCCTTCCTTCCTTCCTTCCTTCCTTCCTCCCTTCCTCCCTCCCTCCCTCCCTCCCTTCCTTCCTTCCTTCCTTCCTCCCTCCCTCCCTTCCTTCCTTCCTTCCTCCCTTCCTTCCTTCCTTCCTTCCTTCCTCCCTCCCTTCCTTCCTTCCTTCCTTCCTTCCTTCCTTCCTCCCTCCCTTCCTTCCTCCCTCCCTCCCTTCCTTCCTCCCTCCCTCCCTCCCTTCCTTCCTTCCTTCCTTCCTTCCTCCCTCCCTCCCTCCCTTCCTTCCTCCCTTCCTTCCTTCCTTCCTTCCTCCCTTCCTTCCTTCCTTCCTCCCTCCCTTCCTTCCTTCCTCCTTCTCCCTCTTTTCTTTCCTTCCTTCCTCCTTCTCCCTCTTTTCTTTCCTTCCTTCCTTCTTTTTCCCTCTTTTTTCCTTCCTTCCTTCCTTCCTTCCTTCCTTCCTTCCTTCCTTCCTTCCTTCCTTCCTCCTTCTCCCTCTTTTCTTTCCTTCCTTCCTCCTCCCTCTTTTCTTTCCTTCCTTCCTTCTTTTTCCCTCTTTTTTCCTTCCTTCCTTCCTTCCTTCCTTCCTTCCTTCCTTCCTTCCTTCCTTCCTTCCTTCCAACAGATTGGTCTTCCTCTCTTTCCTGACATGGCAGGGACTTTATTTCTGGCTCAAGAACTGATGGCCAGGTAAGGCTTGGATCCATCAGAGCCTCAGCTGCTGCTTTACTGTCAGGCAAGCCATTTAAATACCGTGCAGCTCAGGTGCGCTAACTCTTTAGAAAGGCAGCACAACCTTGTGTGCAAAGGAAGCATCCCTTTTCTAATGGGCCTGCTGTGGAACTGCACACCTGCAGTCCTGATTGTGGTTTTTCCAAAGACAGCCCCCCCCACCCCACCCCACGGGATGCTCTTTAAAATGCCAGCGGCCACCAGCCCTATATTTTCCCACGCCCTGCCCCCCTGAAACCCACAGAGGACTTCCCTGGAGACGAGTCAGTGCTGCCGCCTGGGCCAAACTGAGTGGCTTTGCAGTGGGCTTTAAGGCCGCCCTCTATTCATCGGTGCCACTTAAGCCCTGATCCTCTCCTTGGCCACGAAGGGAGGATGAACGGATGGATTGACAGTTGAGTTTCAGGTTTCTTACAAATCCCATTTGATCCTGGCAAATGGGCTCCAATATTAACTCTCTTCCCAGGCAGGCTGGCTTCCCAGTGGCAGGATTTACTGGGAGGTGGTTGAGGCTCTTGTAAAGGGACAAGGTAGGATTTGGGGGGGGAACCCCTTCCCAGCTGGGGACCCAGTAGTCCCTCGGTGCTCATCTCGAGTGAGATTAACCGAGTGGATTTTTGCTTTCGAGAGGCAAACGGAGGGCAGGAAATTTCAGGCTCCGGGACTCAGCCGTTAGTAGGTGAATAGGGACAGGCCCAGCGTCCATCCAGATGTGACGGGATTGCACTCTCCCAGCCGATCTGTCCCAAAGGCTGTTGGAATTCTGGGAACTGCTGTCCCCAAACATCTGGAGAACATCAGCGGGAGGAAACCAGCAGCTTCTGTCAGGGCTGGCTGGAAAAAATAATAATAATAATAATCCTTGCCAACGGATCTGTCCAGGAGTTTTTCCACCAGATTGATTTGCTCCTGTGCCTCTGTGTACCCCAGGCTTGGACAGGCTCCAAGGGGAGGTAAAACCCCTCTTGGTTAAAATGCAGTGGAACGAGTCTTAACGAGAGCCAGGTGGGTGTGGGGACACGCTTTGTAAATGTTTTGCTTGGAATTGATTTTTTATTATCCTTTCCAGGAAAGATCTATAGGCTGGGGAGGTGGAAGAGAACGAATTAGCCTCCCATTTAGGCACTCTGAACATTGAAACCTGAGGTTATTCAATGAAGATGATTAGCAGGGAGATCAAAACGGGCTTCAGATTTGTGCTGCAGAAGGGCAGGATTCGTAGTTGCCTTTACAAAGTCCCCAGGGGGTGGTAAGGTGTGATTTTCAACACACCTGAGCAAGAAACAAGGCATCCGAGGCCATAAATGCAAGGAATAGGTGAGGGTGGGGGTGGGGTGGAGAGAATCAAGAATCAGAACCGTCTGCTCATCTCATTCCCAGCTGACCCCAAAGTTTAGGAGACTGGACTTTGTCCAAAGTTTGCTGAAACTGCTCATATCAATTCTTCTTGACCTTGGCAGCTTGGAAATGGGACCTCAACTCCCAGAATTCCCCAGCCAGTCTGCTTGAAGAGAGAAATAGCACTCAAACGTATATACCCACTTTATGGTGCTTTTATAGCCCTCTCTAAGAGGAGTCAGCATATTGCCCCCAACGATATGGGTCCTCATGGGTGGACTACAACTCCCAGAATCCCCCAGCCAGCATGCTTTAAGAGGGGTGGGCTTCCACTCCCAGAATCCCCCAGCCAGCATGCTTTAAAAATGGGGTGGGCTTCCACTCCCAGAATCCCCCAGCCAGAATGATTTAAGGGGGGTGGGCTTCCACTCCCAGAATCCCCCAGCCAGCCTGCTTTAAGAGGGGTGGGCTTCCACTCCCAGAATCCCCCAGCCAGCCTGCTTTAAGAGGGGTGGGCTTCCACTCCCAGAATCCCCCCAGCCAGCCTGCTTTAAGAGGGGTGGGCTTCCACTCCCAGAATCCCCCAGCCAGCATGATTTAAGAGGGGTGGACTTCAACTCCCAGAATCCCCAACCCAGAATGATTTAAGGGGGGTGGGCTTCCACTCCCAGAATTCCCCAGCATGTTGAACTCCACACATGTTAAAATTGCCAAGGTTAAGAAACACAGGTTTATATGATGCAGAATTCTTTTGTGTCTATAAGAGAAAGACACATACACACACATACAGACACAGAGAGAGAAAAACGGAGAAATAAAAAGAGACAGAGAGAGAGCAAAACAAATGAGAGAGAAAGAGAGGGGGAAAGAGAGAAAGAGAGAGAGAGAGAAAGAGAGAGAAATATATATATAGAGAGAGGGAAAGACACAGGAAAAAAGAGGGAGAAATGAAAAGCGAAAGAGAGAAGCAAGTGAGAGAGAGAGGGGGGAAAGAGAAAGAAAGAGAGAGAGAAAGAGAAAGAGAGAGAGAGAGAGAGAGCGCCCCTTTGCACAAAAGCAACGGTTCCTTGGGATTTCTCATTTGCAAAGCAAAGGCTCTCCAGCTGCACAGCCCGGCTCAAGGATGATCTGGCCAGCTGCCTCCCCCCCCTTCGCCCTCCCCCCCCAGCAAATCCTCTGGCCAGATGGGCTTCACAGCTGTGCATCTCGGACAAGTCAGACGTGCCAAGCTTGGGGGTGAGGGAGCCGTGCCAAGCTTGGTGCCTGCTTATTTCCAAAACAAGGTTCCCCACGAGGAGAGCCTCACCCAGGCGGGGGTCTTCTCTGGCCTATGCACTGGGGCAGGCTGTGTGTGTGTGTCTGTGTGTCTGTGCCTGTGTGTGTCTCTGTGCTTGTGTCTAAGAAAAGCAAGCAGGGGTCCTGGCTGGAAGGGAGCTAAGCAAAGGACTGAGAATCAGGGATCCAGATGTTCTTTGCCACAACCAGGTTGGAAAAGTCTTCAAAAACCCCTCTCTCTCTCTCTCTCTCTCTCTCTCTCTCTCTCTCTCTCTCTCTCTCTCTCTCTCCCTCCCTCCCTCCCTCCCTCCCTCCCCTCCCCTCGTTTTTGGGTTAGGGAGGGGGGAACGTTTCTTACATAACCTGACATGTTCATGGGAGGCTTTTGTCTCTCACAGAGGCTTCAGCCTTGCCTTTGTTGCATTTTTTTTGTTCCAGCTGTTTTTCAATATTGCATGCTGCCCAGAATCCTTAGGGCGGGGGGGGGGGTCTTCAAACCTGGCC